>JABCMJ010029431.1:0-13087 GCA_014822125.1 Arbutus unedo | reverse complement strand
GCTGTGCACCCTGCACAGCAGGCCCCCCGAATCCATAAATAAGAGCATACCATTATGGTGAAGGAAACGGAAAAACACACACTGACTTGTTATTTCATGCATAAATTTGGATTATTTTTTATGATTCGTTGGAGTGTCCCGCTGCCTAGAGGCTGGAGGTTCTCTAAGAATTTATTATTTTACAGAAATTAAGGTTTCGAGCGAATCGAAACGCTAACGTGTTTGGCCATAGTCGGGGTTTTAACTTTTTAGATATAAATTTTTTACCCACTTACAAGAGTCAACTTGATTTCAATAATTACAATGACTTAATTTTATCTCATTTTTAAATAAAAGAATTGATGACACAATCAAGATTCTCAAGTGACCAAGTCAGAATGAAAAGGTCATCTAACTAATAAAAATAAACATCCAAACACGGCATAAGAAGGCCAATGGCCCAAGGCAAACTCTGCAAAAACATAAGCTCAAATGGATGAGCCCCTCTCCGTACTAATTCATCCGTCTTTCATTTTTAGGTTATATTAGGGTTATGGTAGCTATTCGAATAGTTTATTTTATAAGTCCCGTAAAGATAATTTCTGTAAAGATTAATTTTAATTGATAAAAAATGTTTATTTGCTTTCAGCAATTCATGAAGAAATAAATCGAAAAAAAATTAATAACTGTCCAGGTAATTATTCATAAAAAACACACGTATTTGAAAAATCGTAAGACCATATACGGGGTTAATGCCTGCCAAGTGCTGAAAGGTCAAGAAAATTGATATCTTGACAACAGAAAATTCGGAGACCGAAGCTCCGAACGGTGTCATTTCTTATCAAACAAAATGATGAATTTATATTGCTATTTATGTCTGATGATAATATTTTTTTTGCGTATATATTCTTCTCTATATGGCTACGAAGGAGTGATTCTGATAATATCGTAAGATTAAAGTATAGCCTTATCATATGGAGTTGGAAAGGTATGTAGAGATGGATTGGGCGAGGGAGTGAACGCAAAAGGTCGAATTTTGAAGTACATTTAAGGACATAAACTTGGAATTAGGGAGTGTTCGATGATATTCAATCAAATTAATTTTTGCATAAATTAACTTCCCAACGAGATGAACGAAACTAAACACATCAGTTTAGAACGTGTTTGTCTTATAATTTGGGTAATCGGTTCGGGGTGAATTTTTTTCAGACAAATTCGGTTCGGTCCATACACTTGCAAGATCGATCCTGACCGATTTTTTTTTTTTCCGGTTGAGTTGGGGGTGAGGTCAGATTCGTTCGGGATTTTTAGGGATTTCGGTCTAACCCAAATGGGCCAAGTTAAAACTTGATTTTGGGTCCGTTCGACCCAAACTCATCACTAATTGAAGAAAATGTACTACTAATATAGAAAATCTATTATCAAATGGAGCTTTATTTGAATTTTTTTTTCCATCAAACATCAAATGGACCGTTTTTAGAATATCTATTTTCGATTCAGTCCACGTTCAGTTCGGTCTAAATTACAAAAAAATTGAGACCGAATCGAATATTTTTTAAAAAACCTTTCGGAGACCGAAGCCGACCGAAAATCAAAATGAATAGCCGATTTTTTCGATCAGGGCAATTTTTTCTATTTTTCTTCCACCCCTACTCGCAACGCACATGGTTGGCCATTTAGTGTTAGTTAGAACCATATAGTCGGTCCAAAACACAAAAATATTTAGGAGTAATTCGTAGAGCTCGACGCGTAAAACAACACTAATGTTTATGTAAGGGTTGCTATCATCAAGATATTAAAGTACTTAGCATTACTAAACCAGAAGATATTAATGGTCCCAACATAAGGAAAGGCTCTCATAGGTCCACTCGACAGTGAGGGTAGTTTTAAAGGCTTTTCAGCATAAAGGCTTTCACTTTCGCAATTATTACAGAATCGAAGGCCTCGTACAAGGAAAGTGTTGTTAGTTGGGACCAAATAAAAGGTTAGTTCCCTTACGATTCCACGTGATTGCCTACTCATAAAATCGTACAGTTTTACAATTTCCGCACGTGATACATGTGGGGTCTTCTTCTAGTTTTATTTTAAGGGTAGTTAATTTTTTTGTCATATCTATTAGCGTTAACTAGTTTTTTATTTCATTTATTTTTTACAATTATATTTTAGTCCTAGAATTTTTAAAATATTAAAAATACTCTTAAATCTCAGTTTCCTGTGCATTCAATTCTATTTTAAAAAACGTGGTAATGTGGAAGAAATTTTAGAAAATTCACTCTCATTAAAAATTTGAATACCTTGGGTCTAATACATAGAATGCAACATGACAATTTCTAAGAGATTTGATATTCACACTTTTTTTTGTCCATTTGCACTCTTTTCTTTTTGTCTATATTATATAAAGTTACTAAAACAACTTTCCATATAAACACAAAATAATTTCTATTGTGTTTAAATAGAAGAGTATTTTAGTAAATTTATATAATATGAACAAATAAAGGAATACAAATGGATAAAAAGAGGGTGTAAATATCATTTTCCTTTTCTAAAACCCTGACTGTTTTCTTACCAAAAATGTTTACCATGTTTCAAATTTATTATGTTTGTTGGATGCTTTTGGACTCCATACAATACTAGATAGTTAGCTCGAAAAAGTTTCTATCAAATTTATCATATTATTGTAGGATGCTTTTGGAATCCATGCAATATTAGACAATTAGTCCCACAAAGTTTGTATCAAATTTACTATGTTCCAAATAAACTTAACATGTTATGGTATAATGTTTTTGGAACCATGCAATACTAGACATTAGTTTAGAAAAGTTTGTATCAAATTTATCATGTTTTCATCATTGGATTTATAAATGTCCTCCAGGATTCTCAAATTATGTTTCAGAATCATTTGTCGTATGTTCTGTTTGGCGCACATGGAATGCAAATTGAGTTTAGTTCATTTGTATTAAATTTATGTAGCGTAGAAACATAATTCTTGAAGGATTTTCTACTATCTATCATGGAAAATAATTGGTCAAGGATTTTCTACTGCTAAATTAGTCTTCCTTTTTAATTCACCAAATATTTATTTCCTAATTTAAAACATTTAAACACACAATCAAATCTTAATATCAAGCCTAAATAAATTGACATAATTTATTTCACCAATTTAGGGATTACATGATGTCACTTAAAAATGACAAAAAAGTAAACCTACCTCTTAAAATAATGGCAAATACGTCAAACTATGTAAAGATAAGACTAAAACATAACTTTTAATTTTTGATAGGATGAAAACCTACGTTGCATACTGTAATAGGACCCTGGTTTAAATTAATTTGAAGGGATTTTTTCTAAGAGTTATTATCCATATAATGCCAAGTAAATACGGATATCAATACATGTTATACGAGTGTCAAAGATATTTTTTTTAAGTATTGATATACATTTTACACATTATTCACCGCTTAATAGGTAGTGGTTAGTATTTTTCTTTCTCTTAAACAATAAACAAAGGGTAATTTTGTATGTATACGAACATGGCTTTTGGGAGCTCCCTTAATAATCCAAACGGTGCATTTTTTAAAATTCACTGAGAACATTAATTAGGTAAAACGTGATTGCCTACTACTCATAAAATAACATGTTCATCAGATATTATTTAGTACTTTTTTTTTTTCACATTTATGCTTAAAAATGAGTACGATTAAGAATATTTTTTCAAGGCAAATAAATTTCGAAACATAACAAACGTATTCAATTAATATAATTTTTCACCTGATATTATTGACAAGTTTAAAATAAAAACGATTCTCATTATCAAAAGAGATTCAAAAAGAGCTTGCAAATAAGCCGAAGAGGATCCCATCCTGGCCATCTCTTTTCAAAATGTTATTCTCTCTCTATTTGTTGTTTTTTTTCAAGTTACTAATTAAGAGTTGGTGATCCTGTTGTATTTTGTGTTCTGTTTGAATTTAAATTGATCGGGTATTACTAATTCAGTGAGCAAAATATATTATTCGAAGAAAAATAACCCGTAAACATGATGTGATTTTGAGAATGCGCTCCAAAAAAAATTCCATTCTGTCAATTAATTTAACTACAAAAATATTCTACTGCTTGAGTTTTATAAAATAAATAATTAGAATAAATTTTTTTACCAACAAACAACAGCCGTGCGCATGCTTCTATCGGATACCTAACGCGAGACAGCACGTTGGACAGCGATAGAAAATCAGGACATTTTGTTTGGTCAGTCAACCTAACGGGCACTACCAATTGATACGCGCACGTTTCATTTCTGCAGCATCGAAAAGTTCATTTTGGACAGCACATCATATCATGTGTATTGCGCATTGCAGTCTCGTAGTGTATATTAAAATAATATCATTTTAGTATATAAAATACTAATTAAAAATCGTTCAGTTAGTATTTTGCTTGCCAAAACGACTAGTTTTGGCGACGAAAAATCGTTCATAAAATGGCGAGCAAAATTTGTCGTTTTGATGCGCAACACTCCCTGCTATGCATTGCGCACAGCAGGACCCCCCAGTCCCAAAAAAATTGGGAAGACTGTTGTGCATTACGCATAGCAGTCCATGCTGCGTGTGTGCCAAAACGATGTTTTTGTTTTGGTGTATAAAATATTGACCGAAAATTATTCAGTCAGTATTTAAGTATTCGGATAATATTTTACTTGTCAAAACAACATCGTTTTGACTCGCAAAATATATATAACTAGATTTACGCTCGGGTTCGCCGAGTGTTGACTCGTCCCAAATTTATTATTGGGATGGATTGAACTGGTTTCTTTTCACCATTTGTGAACTTCCTGAGACTGAGGCTGAGACGACAACTCCGATCGACCATATAGAAATGCAAATTATTCTGAATTTTTTTGTAAAATCCAGAACATGCAGTCCGTCCTCTGGATGAGGCGAAATAGATAACTCAACTGAAAAGCCAAATTCTTAATAAAATGTTTGAATTGTTCCCTCGTCCCTTTTGGATGAATAGAAGAGAGTATTTTATCTCCCATTCAATATGCCGAAAGAATGGGAAAAACAAAACAAAATCACCAGTCATGCGTACTCACTAGATCTGTCGCCATTGTTACAAGATTGGGTTTCTTCATCCGAGGGAGCGCCATAAAGAGCCCTAAACCTCCACGAACGGAGGAAAATATAAGTATTGATAAAGGGAGGAAGAAAGACAAAAAAAAAAAAATCATCTTTTATCTCGCCAATAAGTTGCTGCTCCATCTACCTAACTTCTTGTATCTATGCACCTGGAAATGGAGTTGAAGGGAATGAGGTGGGAAGCGGAGACATAGCTCGGTAAGGAAAGGTTTGAAGGGGAAAGGCAAAGGGTTCGGGAGGTCGGAGAGGAAGGAAGGGGGAGATGGAGGTGGAAGCCACCACACCCACCAAACAAAAACCCAAAAGCCTAACATAACATATTCACGAGTGTCAATTGACCCCGTTTAATTTATTTTTCGTGGATAGTTAACGCACATTTCGACTAATTTCTAAACAACCAATTACATGGATTCCAATTAAACGCGGGACACATGCTTAAGATACATGAAATTACTACTAAATCACTACTAAAAACTAACGTAAGTGCCCATTTAACTAAGCTTGAGATAATAATATAAATATTGTCCATTGACATTCACATCAGCACATACCCCATGTAGATTGTGCTTTAAGGGATGTAGATTGTGCTTTAAAGGCAACCCAAACTCACAATTTCTTCCAAGTAAAGTACTACTTAAATCAGCAAGATTTTTCCCTCTTTTAAGTCCTTTGTATTTTGCATTAACTTCCCATTTCACGTAGAGCTATTTGGCACCTAAATTTGGATAACCCAACAAAAATAACAACTTCTGTCAATTCTTTCCATAAACCTTACATATCCTATGAATTATGTCTTCTTCATGCCAACTTCAACGGCAGGCCCCAAAACACAATAGTCCTAATCACATACTAGGGTTTAAAAGGTTGATATCTGCCATAGAAAATAAGACAGACTCCAAGCATATGTAACGAGACGGGGCATCAAGGTATCCGCTCGTAAAACAGATTCACTAAGTTTATCCTTTTGTATTCGCACAGATGAATTTTGTACAGGTTTCTCATCAAGATTTGATTTTCTAAGTATCATTGGGTTTTGCAGGCACGACTATTCTATAATGTCAAGTCTGAAACCGCAACAACATTTAGGTAATACTTTTTTTATTTTTCCTTCCCGTCTTCCATTTAATTTGGATTTTAAACAAGGGAGACTCAATTAAAAGTCCACAACAAGAGACTTTTAATACAATTAATCATCTAAAACTAAACTATGATCCGAAGTCCTTTTGACACACGGTTCGAAAAATATCCTAGCATATAAACCAACTATAATATTATCAGATAAAATTATCTAATAATATTATTAGATAGAACAATACTACTAATACATCACATTATACATCAAGTTGTATACGTGGTATGTTACACAACTCATGAGATTTACTAATTTAAACATATAATCAAAATTCATGGGATCCGCTTTATATTTTATACTTAAAATATAAGTTGTGTAGCATGCCACGTAAGTATGATATACAATTTGATGTATAAAGTGATGTGTTAGTAGACTTATTCTATCAGATAATGTTATCTGACAATATTATTGGATAATACCCTTACATATAGACCAATGCATAACATTATCAAATAATATGATTTGATACCCAAATAAATTATTTTTTAACTTACTTTTTTTTTAAAAAATTTGTACATAAATTTTTATTTTTTAAATATTTCTTGTCAAGATGAACCAATAACCAATAACCAATAAAAAATTATAGTTTTTTTAAATAATATCAAAAATAATAATAAAATAATAATTCAATAAATATATCATTCTAAATACTAATATATAAATCAACAGATAAAATTGTAACAGATAATAATGTTATCTGATAAGATAACATTATCTGTTCTTTGTTGAAATAATGAAATTGATAGAATAAATAAATATTCAACATATGTTCATTGTTTTAACAGCTAACTTTATATGTTTGTTTTGATATCTTTATCATGATCTATTGCAAGAAATAACAATAGCACATAATGTTATCTGTTGCAACAAATAACAGGAAAAAAAACCCATCAAATAAAAAAAGAAACACGATAAATGACTGATGGGTAAACGATTGATGACTACACAACAAAATAAGGACAATTTCATCTGTAAAATGACCTTAAGCATTAATACTTTTAAAATAATGGATCTAGCCTATTAACACTTTTAAAATAATAAATCCTAACTCATAAATTAAATTTGTCTCATTCCAGATTTGTCATTTTAAACAATTTTCCCTTTAAACAATGTCATTCATACAAAAAAA
The DNA here is from genome assembly GCA_014822125.1 of Arbutus unedo. NCBI lineage: Eukaryota > Viridiplantae > Streptophyta > Magnoliopsida > Ericales > Ericaceae > Arbutus > Arbutus unedo. The sequence goes on along the minus strand of JABCMJ010029431.1, from coordinate 5,718 downwards.
CTTACACATAAAATTACTGTTTTATATTACAAAGTGTAGACTTCACGCATTTTCACACCAACACTCAAGATTAATTTGATTCAACAGCTGAGATCTAAACATATTTTCATAAGAACGATCATGATCATTTTAATTTAACGAGTGAGGTTCACTACAAAAAATAGTACACAATAATCTTAATTAGCATTTATTAGCCCACAACTTTAACAAAAGTAATAAAAAAAATGTACAATGTTCACTGCCCCCTCTCCCTCCCTCCCTCCCTCTATCTAAAATTATTAATTTTTATGAATATTTATTTTCTAATATATAGTGCATATGCATTAAAAAAAATATTACGTAATCCAGACCAATCTATATTACAATACACAGCGGTGGAACTCTTCAAACATATTCTCACAACAATAGAGATTATTTTGATCTAATGGTTGAGGTTCACTACAAAAAAATTACACAATGTAACATAATAATAACTTAAATAATAAATAAATTAAAATCTTAATATGAATTTAATATTATTTGTAGTGTCATAGGCACGGATGATATGCTAGTAGACTAACGTGATATTACGACAATTCTGTACCACGTGAAACTCATTTGAAGCCTCGCGGTGCGTAGCCATGTCAGTTGAGGAGGTGAAGATCCGCAGTGAGCTTGAGATGGATGTGGAAAGAGATTTAGAGGCGGAGATTAAAGATGGAATCTACCATCTTGCTCTTCGCTTGCACAGGCTCTATCAAAGTCAAAATGAAAGGAACGAAAGAGAATTATCCGACAGCAGTCCCAAAAATCAACAAGGCCTAAAAAAGAACAAGACACTTTCTGAGGTGAACATTAGCATTAGAATGGAACGAGGGACCAAGGTTGAGATAAAAGAGACAAAGAAAGAAGCTCACGAACAAGGCAATTCGCGGACTTCATCAAGATCAGAAGATGGGAAAGGAATGATCATTCCCAGAGAAAAGAAATTCAACTGGGCAAAGAGTCTTCGATCAGAACCACGTCCACACGTCCAAAGTCATAAATTTTGATTGGTGTGATGATTTGGGCTTGATATGAAGAGAAGACAATAACAGTATTAATAATAGGTGTATTTGGGTGGTTTGGTGAGATGATTTGGGTGTGCTATGACGGAATTAATAAATGTAGTAACTATTGTACTGGGGTGGGTGGTAATAAGCCTCACGGGCATTATTTCTTGTTCGGCTGATGTATTTTGGCTTGTAAATTGTATTGAGGATTGGTTTGAACTTTGAATTAAATGATTTGGCTTTCCCTACTACTGTTCAACTTGTTAAATCATAATTATTATTCTTAAAACAAATTAAGCACTAATTGTAAGTTTTAGCAAGAATCCAATAGATATTAGAACATTAAGCTGAAATATGTATTATTCCTAACTACTTGAGATAGCTAAACTGCAGAATGGCCAGACATCCATTACAAAGGAAGAGGGAAAGAGTATGCATACAGTTTCAAGTAGCCAAATGAATGTAAGAAAAATCACTCCATGTTGACTATAACCAATTTAGCCTATCATCACAAAAATGACCCAGAATTCAACTCTACAATCAACTAGTTTCATCACTACGCCATACTAGAAGAATTCCTCATCTCAGACATAGTATATTCCATCTACAATCCTTGAGAGGTGCTTCAAGGGTAGTATAAAAAGTTATGAAGAGTAATAACGAGCATTATGGTAACACAAAGCATACCATTATCAGACAGGTGAGTCGACACGTGCTTGCAGAACATCCTGTAGGCACTTCACCGCGCTATCATAGTTCAGGAACCCCATGTACCAAAATTCGTGGTTATCAACCGAGATAACCTGGACGTACTTTTCAGCAGGATTAGCTCTGCTTGATGAAGGATTGACTGCTTTGAGCTGGTGTAATGGGATGACTACCTAGTAAATCAAAGAGCAAACATAAGCCTAGGTATCCAAAATAAGGTCCTGCTATTGACAGCTCATTGGGCTGGCATTAGGGCAAGAAAAAGTCCAAAACTACCACACTTCTTGACGCGCATTTCACATATCTTAATGCACTCACGTACTTCTATACACTTTTCACACACACTCTTTTACGAAAGAAAAATATGCTGCAAGACACCTTTTCAAAAATAAAGTCAGAATAGCCTTGAAACAATGAATCCGTACCAAACCCAACCACATTCTATGGTTCAGTCTCACCGATTCAATGGATCAGCTTGGTCTTCAATATTCGTGAACTGTTAAAAGGGACCACTTAAGTGTGGTCAATAAAACGTAACAGGAACCTTGAACGCTCCTTTAAACAATTAGAATATGCAAGGAATCAATAGATAGATTGACTGGAATCGGGAAAGTGTTGGTCCATCATCTAGAAGAATATGTTAGGAATCAATAGATAAATGATTTTGTTCGGTCTGTCCTCATGCTTTCAATAGCTATGTGTTCTATATATCTAATTAAGTCCCTCCTTTTTGTACCCTCATTAATTATCCATACGTTAGTCTTAAAATTTGGCTTTTATGATGAAAAAGATGGATTTACCTAATTATTTATTAAGCATGGATTAAACAATTACCACAAGAGACACGAAGAACCCTAGATAAAGATAATATATAAACACATTACATTTGTGTATGTATGCCATGTCCTTGGCCTTAATCTTGGGGTGGTTGTATAGACACGGCTCATGTCATGTCTGTGTCTACACATCATGCATAAGAGCAGCAACTAAGGGTTAGATACTTGCTTTGCTCATAACAAACTATGGTCCATTATCATAATTAAAATTCAATCCTGCGGAGCATAGATACTCCCTACTATAACCCTCTATTTTCTACATTCAACTTCCAGCTTTAGATAAGCTATTTTCAAATGCTACTGGTTCTCATCCAGGCGTACCTTATAGTAGCTCCATTCGGTCTTGTCCTCAGTTTTATATGACAGTGGATTATCACTGCAAAATGCAAGCTTAGCTGTAGATACATATAGAGTACCCATTACTGGACCAGCTGATGTGGACAAATAACAAGCATATGAATTTTGAAGCTGCTCCTCAGGAACAGTCTCAAAAGTTTGTCTGAAAACCTTCTCGTAACCACCTTCTGCCAGAATCTTTGTTCCTTGAGCAATTCTACCAACAGCAGCATCAGCAAAACTAGGGGACGTTTTCACTGAATTTAACAAAAAAAAAAAAGATCACAAATACAATTTTGCTCATACAACATGCCAACAAAATCTTGTCATGCATACTTTTTCTCAAGTAAATAATTACATAAGAAACCAAAGAAAAAGAAACTGGGGATTCAAAATGAGTGTGCAGAGAATCCATCGGATTCCAAAGGACAATATAAATAGAAGAATAAAAAACAGCTAGAGAAGAAGCACAAGGACCCCGAAAAGAAGATATCATATTGAGAAGCACATCAAAATAATATACGACACTCATTGTCAACAAGGAATCTCGAAAAAAGGCATCTTTTTGAAATTTACTTACAGCAAAGTGACAACAGCACATATGGTCCAAATTGGTAAATTTGGTAAAGAACTTGATCAACTCATACTTCACAGGAAAAGGAGGCATGAATAAGGTATCGATACATCAAGTGTCTGTTTTGTTTGACCTGATATGAACAGACTATACCACATATATGGTGTTTGGTTCAAAAATTTTACCATCCTACGTCCATGATTTATAATCCCACAAAATTTGCAATATTCAGTACCATAGGGGGTAATTTTCCTAATTACCACTTTGCTGGCTTGGCTGTGATGTGCTGTGAATTCTGTTTTAAGGGTTTGTAATTTAATGGGGGAAAGGGACACTCAGTGAGAAGGACAACCATCACATTTCTCATATTTGCCACCAAATTCAATTGAAATAATTAGCAACGAAATTCAAAATTCCCCAAACCTGATATGACTTCAAAGTTCAAACCTTGAAGCACAACGGATTTGCAAAGCACAAACAACACAAGAAATGAAACAGAACAAAAGATAAATGAAATGGAAACACTAACAGTGTTGCCAAGTGTTTCCAGCGAGATCCTCAGCCTTCCTCGTCGCTTCCCCAACCTTCCTTCCCCATCTCCCTAGCACATCTCGAGCAGTACTCAGCGAATCTAGCACAAATTCAGCAAAACAACATAAAACGGCATTAAATTTCAAACGCACACCAATGTTATTATTGTTGAACCGAATGTAACGAATTAACAATCAAATTCAATACACAAGATAGTATTGAGTTGAATCAAAATATTTAGTTAGATAGCAGTTTACGAGGCTTCAATGCGAAGTTTCAGAGATATAGCTTGCAATTGCAATTCAAGCGATCAAGAGAAGGGAGATAGAAAGAAAGTGCAATTGTGGATCTAATCGTGAGGGCACAGACGTTACAGATGCATACACAGGTGCATGTACCTACAAATAGAGAGAAAAGCGGTGAGCTAACCCTTAAAGGAGGCTGAGTAGGAGGAGGTCGCAGAGGGATGATCAACATAAGAATTCGATCCACCAGCATCAGAAAATGTCGACTCCATTACCAATTCCTGACTCCAACTCACCGATTTCTTCGACCGAGTTTCGTTCGACGTCAATTTATCACTCCCGTTTTCGTGACCACTATTACTGTTATTATGATCGGCCAGTTGCTTATCCGTTTCCAATTTCCCGGACTCCCCTTGGGATCGATTAGAAACTGCGCCGCCCTCAACATTCGGATCCGGGTTAAGGTCCCGACCCTGAACCGAGCTCTGAACCACCTCCTGCTTCTTCCCGTCGTTGCTGGGCTGGTCCATTTCACGACAACCTCGATCTCAACAATTCGAACAAGAGAGAGGAGGAAATGTCTGGTCTTGCCACGGGTAGTCCGGCGGCGCGTGGAGCGGTTCGTTTTATCCGCCCCAGGTTATGTTTCGCTCGGTGGTTGTACGGTTGGATTGGGAAATTTTAACTGAACTCTGTCACGCCCACAGTCCAATTTATTGAGGCAATCAGGCAAAAAAGTAAAAATAAACTCCTTTTTGGTCCAATTTATTTGCTTACTTTTTTTATCTATAGTTTGTAATATTTTTTTGACTTTTATATTGACTCGTGAGAGTTCTCTTGATACCCTGTTTTATTTTTGTTAAAAATTTATGCATTAAAGAATGTCCATTCTAATTTTATGTTAAGAAAGTGAAAAGTATTCTTAGAAAAGTTTTTTTGGGGGATAATTTTCTTAGAATAGAAATAAAAAAAAATAGAAGAAAACTAAGCTGAGTTTGGATTAAATTATGATTCTTAAATATAGTAGGTATTATTTAATTTCGTTATATGCCTTTTGCGTTTCTTGTTCATCTCGACAAGAGAAATAAGAAAGTATTAAAAAATTGCACGGAAAGTGAAAAAGTCTAGAATGACGATGCTAAAAATAAAAAAAACCAATAAACAATTATAATTTTAAATTATTTTTGTTTCTAGTAAACTTTTGAAGGATTTTTTTTTCTCTTTTAAATTCTTATTTTCCCAAGACAAGATTAGTCTAAATAATTTGACGCGAATATGATAACACTCAAATAAAAATAACCAAAAAAACAGTGATATTAATAGTGAAAAATTCAGACCGAAGTAGGGTGGGACGAATGAAGTAATTTTTAGGTAATTATTCAAGTATCATTTCCTATTTTTACGTGGTAATTCAATAAACCATGCAACAATAGATTTTTCTAGTGAGACATCAACTC
>JABCMJ010029424.1:0-10055 GCA_014822125.1 Arbutus unedo | reverse complement strand
TATTTTATGTTATATTATACATTCAACCGCTAGATGTTTATCAATTTGGCCAAGGATAATAAAATGAAATTAATTGAAAAAATTAAGTACCGAAAGGGCGATGTTGGGTGCCTAACACCTTCCCAACTCGTAACAGTAAATTCCCGAACCCATACCATCTCTGGTTTCAAGATCAAATTTCTTTTAAAGGAGTCATTTTATAAAACGGAATCGTATTTCTGAGTCAAAGTTAAATTATTTTTCTAAGGGCATCTTCTTCGGAAATGGCTTTAGAGGGTGACTTGACACCGACTCTGAATTTTAAATAAGTCCCAGCTGTTAAACAATTTTCATTTTCCGTCGCATATCAAGTCAAGAAATTATTCTGTCCCGCTCAACAATTCATTATTCGCGAGGGGGGCCGGGGAAATTTCCGGGCGCAACACGCACTACTGCTAAGTCTTCGGACCTATTCACCAAGGGATTCATGGAATTTCGGTAAATAGCTTTCCTCATTTCCACCGAAAGATGACACAGATAAAGAATGAGAAAGCAGATCTTCTTGTTACATTTATTCTATCCTCATATATCTAAGGCATCAGTTCTACAACAATCAACCAAGCTAAAAGCAGGTACCACCAGATGGGGACTTATCATCCAAGCTAAAGCTCAACATGTCAAGGTTCAGCTATTTTACATACCGAGCTGAACGTAAACCAAAGCTCTTATATCGTAATTCGTTTAACCTCCCAAGTTTCTCATGAAATGTCACAACCAATGGGACTAGGAGAGAAGATTATAATTAATATAATGTGGGATATCCATAGGAGGTTTTAGAACAATAACTGCGACTTGATTATGACTAGAGTTTACAACATATTCTTAGTCAGGCAGATGCATGATATATGAATTAAAACCAGTTCTAATAGTAAGAAACCAGTTGCTCGAGCAACGATGGTTATCCTGTCACTAGATGTGGAAATACAGAAATCCGTGATACTTGAGAATACGTATATTTTTTCCTCATAGATGTACCAGCAAAATCCCTCTAACTGAAGAACCTACATGCAGAAGCTTTAAGGTTCACAAAACTAGGTGACTGTTACTTGCTTTGTGCGATCGGGAGGTAGACACCCTCCGCTGCCAACCACACATTATCAGCACGCTTATCTCGGACACCACAAACCTGCAATATGTAAACAAGAGAATAGTAACGGAAATGAAACCAACAGTTGATTATGGGGAGATCGGAGAAAGTCAAACATTGCAGGCCTAATTTCCTATTCTTAAAGCCAATTACAATGCATTTGTAATCTGTCAGATCGTGTGTTCACACATACGCAAGTCATCAAGGGGCGGGAAGATCTATTGCCACTGAAGTCAAGTACCTAGAGTTATTATGATTGACAATGGAAAGAGCAAAGATTGAAATTTTCAGGATGTCTTCTGAGGCAATTGTCTAATTTTGAGGGGATAAATTTGTAAAACATCAGAAAAACTATACCACCTACACAATTTTTTTCCAATTCAGTCCATGACGGAGAAATGAAAAGACAATCCATCTCAAATTTGAATAACGACTGAATTTTTGTTCCGTTACCTGCATTTCTGCAAACATGTCGCAAGTTTAAATTAATACCTCTTGCTGGCCACCAGCTATTCGCGCGTATTTCTTGTCGTGACTGTGTAGATAACCACCGGTGTCCACATGACGGAGCCTGACCCTTTGATCTTGCCTCCAAGTTTTCCCACTGCCCTCTATTTCAAGTCTGAGGGAAAGAAAGTGAGTTTCACCATTAACCATGGAGAAAACAAGCTATAAAAGTATGTTCCAAACATGTCACACAAGTCTCACCGCCAATAGTCCCCGGTATCAGATTCCGCATCTCCTCCGAAGCAACTCACCTACAGAACATTAAGTGCAGCTTAACTCATGTCTGACAACAAATATTTTCAAGAAAGTTTGACAAATATACTGGCATTTTGTGTTTAGTCTTCCAATGAAACACTGAAATATGAGCAGGAGGTCCTTAGGTGTCCAAAAATCACTAAGCACGGGCATGATGACACAGAGTGGCTTTTAACTGATACAGCCAATGTCTGTATACGTGGATATGTAAGCAGGTTTAACTGTTGCATTTACATTTCCAGCACAAAGAGTCTTCCACTTTTGCTGATATTGAAAAAAGAAGCTATAATTTTTCAAAACAAGGTAAAATGTGAAACGAAGGTGACCCACTACCACCATCCTATCACTTTCTTTGGTCCCTTCTTTCCCTTTGGGGGGAAAGCTGTTTTGTGTGGTGGAAAATGTGCAAAATGGGATCTCTCTCACAATTATGAGTAGCCATGTGCCGCGATGGAATTGCTGCCCGCAAAGTGAAAGGCAAAAACTTGTAAAATGTATGTCATGTTGGTAACTGTGTCACATGGCAGATGTATCCCAGTCATACAAAGTACGATGAATATAATCATTTAAAAGATGAAGATTGCATCATAGGGCAGCGGTAGTAAAAAAATTAGAAACTTTTGAATTCTCAAAAAGATTCAAATTGCACAATGCACAGTAAGAAGTTACATCAAGGCACTTAATAATGATAATGAAAGAACGAGATAGACATGGATAGAATAAGAAAAAACAAATGTTCAACCAACAAATTGAAGGAAAAGATCCGTGTTGCTGAAACAAGATTGCTGAGATGAGAGAGTGAAATATGAAAACACATTGAAGAGTTTGCATAAGGCGAGGACTACCTTATAAGTTTCGCCTTGTACCTTAACCAAGGGAGCAATTTTATTGATTTCTAGTCCCTCACATCTCCTCTAATACTAAAATGCAGTAGTATTGTAGATCAAATAACTAGAGGATTAAGGCGGAAAGAGTAACTAGGAACGATAACATTGTTCAATTTTTGAATGAGGAAGCACGATGCTAAGAAAGTCATGAAAGGCAAAAGAAAGGTTAGTATCCCTTTAGAACAATAACACAACAAAATACCAAAACAATTAGGAACTTAGAAAAACTTAGGGAAGGAGTAGAAAAGCAATTTGCCAACCTCGATATTGCCTGAAATAGGGGATGCGTGCAGGTGGCTGTGAAGCCATTTCCTTGTCCTCATATGTTGCAATCTAATAACTGTTCCACTTTTGATCGCATCCCCTTGCTTGCCCGAGTCTGACACGGGCCTAACAATCTAGCCAGAAAGAAACCACAATGTAAATCTGGTAATTCAAAGCTGAACTCAGATGTAACTTAATACATATGTACTGGCAGTAAGACGGAGGAACTACTATATCATTGGCATACCCAGTAGCTATTAGAATCATCGACATTGGGGAACCCAGTAACAGACTGCTGCCCACTGCCAGAACCATAAGGCACATCATGCGAATGCAACCGGTAGTTTGTCCTTTCATGCATTAGCTTGATGACAGAACCATAAGTAATCTGCCAGCATCAAGTAACGCAATGCACTAAGAATGATGTTTTATGAATAAGTACATAAACGAAATCGACACAAGCATCTAAAACAATTTTGGTACAACCACAAACACATTTACACACAATGTGATCTCACAAATCACTGAACTGAGAAAGCAAATCAATACCCTCGTACAGAAAACAATGGCTCCCCGACCATCTCCAGCATCAATTTGATTAAAAATTTGGTTTGACATGAACTAGTCCAATGGTTCTTCATGAAATATTTGGAAACAATTCTCAACTTCTCCGTGGAGACATTCTAAAACCATCAATCCATCAAAATGAGTCTCAACTTTTTAAGTTCATTACACCAAATTAGACGAAATACCCATTTCTGCTAGAAGTGGTCAGCAGCCGGAGGTGGTAGTGATGATGATGCGTCGAGAGAAGGCGTAGCAAATAATCAAATTATTTTGAGCGAGTAAATTCATGAGTAACTATAAAATTGTCTCTTTTGAAACTGAAGGACCTTATAAGTGAAGACTTTTAAATATAAACATTAGCCTATACTTGATGAGCCAACATGTCTTGATTTTGGAGTTTAGGCCAAATTTCCATTTTTGAAAATTGAATGCTATCACCCCTGCTCTTTTAAACATTCCATCAAATCTTTCCAAAAATTCAAAGCTTATCCCGAGAAGCTACTTTCACCAAGTACTTTTTTCTTGCATGATTTGATGAAAAAACATAAGTTAATATACTCGTATCCATAATTCTATATCAGTTTTTTGTGAAAGATCCGAGCTCATCTTTTTCCCCTTTCCCCTCCCAATCAAACTGATGAGTGACTTGGTGAATGACTGGAAATGCCCTCATGATTCACCAAGCTTAAACGAAGCTAACAATGATACTTATAAGTAATCTGGGCAAGAAAATGAAAACCCATCAAGAGACCAATGAAAGGTCAATTATCCCCTAGTTACTGTTAACTGAATCAGTTTCTACACCAGGTTCAAGCATAAATAGTGCCAACTAAGGGCCCTAATGCTAATGGCAGGGAATTGCAAGTGGAAGCCACTTCTGTTACAGACGTGTCTTCTGTTGAAGAGTTAGTTAGGATTGGTTACGACAGCTGTAATTAATATAGAGTATGTAGTGTTAGTATAAAAGGAGTGTGGTGTCATTTTCTTAGGTATTCTGTAAGCTTTGAGTTCTGAAATAAAAAGAACTGTATTCGTCAATTCTCTCTCTTCTTGTATTCATTTTACTTTCCTCTTCTTTCATCTATACTATGATCAATCAAACAATATACGACCAATCCAATTCAATCAATTTGATTCAGCTTCACTACATCAACAATGGAGATTGAATTGTAGTTTTCTCAGTTACAAGTGCCAATACCGAAAAAAGAAAGTATAGACAAAATTAAACAAAAGCAGTATAATTACCTGGAAGCCTTCGGAAGCAGCGGAAACAGGAGAGGATGTGTAATCGGAGTCGAGGTTAAGGAAGAGGAAAATTGCAAGAGCGAAGAAAGAGAAGGCCATGAGGAGGAGAAGGACAATGAACCAGGTCTGTTGCCAAAATGGAAGGTTGAGATCCGATTCTGAAGACGAGTTTAGTGCTTCCCTGTATACTATTCGGGTCGGGGAAGAAATTACAGTCGGATTACCGGACGAAGAAGAGGATGAAGAGTGCTTTCTCCGAGAGAGGCTTTGATGTGCTTGCCCTGACGGAGCCACGGCTGGAACCGTCTACGGCTGATGGGCCGGATCAAAAGTGTACTTGTAGAGGGGGGGTTCCCAGCGTTTGATCTGGGGGGAGGACTCTCAGCGTCTGGTTTTCGTCCAAGTTCGCGACTTTGAGCGCTTTGGAGTTGAAAGTGATGAAGAGAGAGAGAGAGAGAGAGGGGGGCACGTAAGGGGTGGAGATTGGGACGAATGGTTTTGCTCCACGTATTCATAACGCTGATGCGGCGAACGACTATAGGTAAAATAATCTGACGTGGATGAAATTGCGGGAGAGAGCGCCACGTGGAGGCGTGAATACTACTTTAGCAAAAATATTTTTTTTTTTATACACAATATAATACAATTAAGGAGGTCTCTTTTGATGATTAGATTTAGAGCTACAGTGAAGACTGAAGATTATTATTAAATAGGGTACACTACTCTAATGGTTTATTTGACCTCACTTTGGTTCTTATTATTTTAAATGATTCAATTATAATTTTATATTTTTGTTTCAACCAAGGATATTTTAATTTATTCGAATTTTATATTTTCGTTTTTATGTCAATCAAGAACAATAGATAAAATTGGTAAAATAACGGAGAAAATATTGTTGGTTCATCCCAAAGGTTAAATTGGTAAAATTATATTTTTCCCTTTCTCCTTTCCTAGACCTCTCCCTCCCTCCCTCCCTCTCTCTCTCACACACACAAATATGCAGAACACGCGCGTGCATGCGTGCGCACGCACACACACACACACAGAGATTACAATGCTCCACGATTTTGGAGCCATTGATGGTTGGAGTAAGAACTCTGAAGCACTTTCTTCAAGATACCTTCGGTACGGATCGAGGAATGATAAATCACATTTTGATTTCAATATGAATTCGAAAATGATATGTTAGGGCTGGCAAAAGCTTGTGATTATGCTCCTTTATGAATTCATGAATGTGCCATTTTTCATCTTTACGTTTCTTCACATGCAAGCTAGTTTTGCAATCTGTCTTTCTCGCACTTAGTCGCCTACTGCTACCACCATCTCATTCTAGTGTAACTCCATACCGAGAACATCAAATTTGGAATCTATAAATTCCTTCGATTTTTTTGAGCGACAACTATTTTTTTATCGAAGTCGTAAATCCCTTAGACTTGGCATATTCTTGATAAAATGAATGTGCAAACTTATGTGATGCGAATTCGATACCATTGCGTGGCTCAAAATCTGTATCCCCTTCAATAACCATGTCATCCCTTTTCGGGTTCTCAATAATACCTTCATCTCTATCATCGCCATGGAATTCAACACCGTCCAAGACTTCGGATTCAAAGGTGTAGACAACAATCATGTGGGTATTGACATTAATGGCTTGATTTCGAATGTTTGGGTTAATGATAGTTATTTCCCCGGCGACAATTTGACGGAGCAATTTTTAGATGAAATTGATGAAGCTTTCGTAATCCAAACCCATGCATTCATATTCCCAAGAACTGAACGTCAATGTATGAAGCTTCGTATTCAATTTAGTAACATGTTTCCAAACCCAATTTGGAGGTAAGCTTGAGAAATGAAGATTTGTGTTGTGATCTTTGAAGCTTTTGTAAAGATTTCATATTCATTTTGTTGTATGTATAAATGGTTAACATGGCAAATGTATAAGATTTCATATTTGAATTCACATTAATTTTGCGCAATGAAATGTTGTTATACAGTATGTTAGGTCATGAGGTAGAGATTGATAGACAGTAAGGAGGACTCAGGTTTAACTATATCTTTTGCGTAGTTAGTATATTTTGCTATGTAACTGTACTCTAAGTTGCTGGCAAGCCATATTTGGGTCGATACCTAGGGAATATTTATCTACATGTTGGGTTGTATGTATAACTTTTACACGTTCACCTCCTTGGGATTTTTGATGTTATATATGTCCGTGTATTCCACTAACTCTGATTAGTATTTATAGTACGATGCAAGAAATATTATAAATCCTTAAACTATTTGTGCTATAGGCCATAGCGAGTTAGACTCGTTGGGCGATCACTAATCCATCCTATACTAGAATGGGTCGTGACAAATCCATGTTTAGTCTTGTATAATTATTTAATTTAATCTAATAAAATAGAACAAATTTTATCATTTTATGGTATCAAAGCATTGTTGGTCTGCATTGTCTGCCTTGTTTGTGTCTTCTGCATCATCTACATAGGCAGCAACCTCATATTTGATAACCAGCGAAGACCATAATGTAAAGAACTTAGATATAAGTGAAAATAAAGATCTTGAGAATGGTTTGGATATAGGTCATGATGATACATTATGATGGGAACTCTTATGATATTGAAATAGAACCATTGTCAGAATCCGCCTTACTACAGCTAGATGCACCTAATCAATTGCTCGTTGAGGATGTTCTTGCGCCAATACCAAATTCTCCCCAAAATCATAATCTGCCTAACAGTAATAGAGTTATTCTTGAACTTACTAGTAAGACCGAGTATCCCATGAGTCATTATGTGTCCAACCTCGCTTGTTTGAATCAAATAAGTCACCTAATGAATCGCTCGTTGAGGACGTTCTTGTGCCAATAGTGAATTTTCCCAGAAGGCATAATCCACCTAGCAGTAATAGAGGTATTTCTAAACCCACATATGAACTAGAACTTACTAATAAGGGCAAGTACCCCCATGAGTCATTATGTGTCCAACCATCGCTTGTCTGAATCAAATAAGTCACCTAACCAATCGCTCGTTAAGGATGTTCCTGTGCCAATACTGAATTTTCCCATAAGGCATAATCCACCTCGCAGCAATAGAAGTATTTCCAAACCCATATATGAACCTGAACTTACTAGTAAGGCCAAGTACCGCATGAGTCATTATGTGTTCAACCATCGCTTGTTTGAATCAAATAAGTCATTTGTGAATCAATTATCTACATTATCTATTGCTAACAGTGTACAAGAAGCCTTAGCCGATCCAAGGTGGAAAACAGTGATGGATGAAGAAATGGAGTCCTTACAGAAGAACGAAACATGGGAACTTGTCGACCTTCTATCAAGAAAGAAACCAGTCAGCTGTAGATGGATCTATACAATGAAGTATAAAATAGATGGTACCATTGAATGATTTAAAGTGAGACTGGTTGCAAAAAGGTACACCCAAACCTATTGATTATACAGATGCATTTGCACCTGTAGCTAAAGTCAATATAGTTAGAGTCTTGTTGTCTCTAGCTGTGAACCTGGATTGGCCATTGCAACAATTTGATGTGAAAAATGCCTTTCTTCATGATGAGTTGTTTGAAGAAGTGTACATGGATTTGCCACCAAGATGCATGATACCAAAAGTGCATTATCGAAAAGTGCACAAATTGAAGAAATCTCTATATGGGTTGAAACATCTCCAAGAGCATGGTTCGAAAGGTTCACAAAGTCCATGAGGGCCTTTGGCTACCATCAGAGTAATTCATACCACACTTCATCCTTAAAAAAATAGCATGATAAGATCACTGCCCTTATTGTGTATGTTGACGACATGGTGGTTACAGGAAATGATCTTGAAAAAAGGAAGGCTCTAGAGATACTTGTCGAGATAAAGAATTTTTTTGTCTCAAAGAAAGTATGCCTTAGATTTGTTGCAGGAAACTGGTATGTCGACATGTCAACCAGCTGATCCACCAATAGAAGAAGGATTGAAGTTATGTGTTGAGACTAATCAGGTGTCTGTTGATAGAGGGAGATATCAGAGGCTCGTAGGAAGATTGATGTACTTAGCCCACACAAAGCCACGCATTGCCTATGCTTTGAGTATTGTTAGCCAGTTTATGCATAACACTGGAGAACAACATATGAAGGCAGTTATGCGCATTTTGAGGTATCTAAAGTCTGCTCCTGAAAAGGGCATTATATTCATTAAAAATGTAGTTTGTCAAAGTGTGAACGTATATACTAATGTTGGTGGGTTGGAGCACACTACAACAAAACTTAGTTTTCCCTACATTTCCTTCCTGGCGTTTTCTAAAAATCCCAGCAATACTTCCTATTTTCCCCTGGTTTCCCCCAAACTCATTTCCCGCGCGCGCCCCAAACTCATTTCCCCAACGTTGCCCCTTATTTCCCCCCAAATCAACCCTAGCCAGTGTTGCTCCTGGTTGATTTGCTGCTGTTGCTGCTCCTGGTCGATCTGCTGCTCTTGGTTGATTTGCTGCTGCTGCTGCTCCTGGTCGATTTTCTAGTGCGCCTCGTCAATCTACTGCTCATCGTCGATCTGCTGCTGCTACACTGTGAACTCAGGTATCTCTTAGTCTCTCACTCTTGTTTCCTCGGTCTCTCACTCCTGTTCTGTCTCTCTCCACCAATCTGCATCTTTATTGTGGCCTTTAGAAAGTAGAATTTCTGGAGCCATGTATTCCGTGGTACCACACATTGAATTCGATCTGCTTGATTCTTTTATTTCCTTTGCGAGTCCAAAATCTGTTAGCACAACCTGAAATGTCAAAAATTGGATATTCAGCATAACCTGAATATCTAATCCCTCTATATTTTTCTCCAATTCATGCATGATACTGCGGTAGCATGAAGAGTATGGGAATGGTCATTACATGCCCATCGGCACCCATGAGAATGTTTTCAGGTTTAAGATCCCGATGCACGATTCCGCACTTGTGAAGGTGTGAAACAGCAGATACAATCTCAGCAGTATAAATCCTCGCCTGATCCTCACTACTCAAGACATACCCAGAGCTTGAATCAAAATAGCGGAATATAAATCATGATAAATTGTTCATAAACTAAAGTGAAAGATACCTGAAAATTCCTTGTCGGTACAAATGAAAGAAGAGATGTCCACCGTTAATAAAATCAAGGATCAAATACAGCTTAGACTTCGTCTGAATTGAAGGAAAATGAAGAATAAGAACAGAAT
>JABCMJ010029423.1:0-18910 GCA_014822125.1 Arbutus unedo | reverse complement strand
TTGGAGGGGAGCTTTCCCCCCATCCAATCGGCCCCAAAAGGTTAAAAAGTTAAGTGAAAACAAAAGAATCTAAACAAATAAAAAAATTAAATTATTTTCTCTTCTATTTTTTTTTTTTTGAAATTTGGTTTGTATTTTGTTACTTTCTTAACTTTTTTTGTCACGATGAACCAATAATTAATCATAAAAACTTGATGTAAAACTAAAATAAATAAAAAATAATTGAATAGGAATAAAAAATAATCGAAAGAAAAATTAGGCTAAACCTAATGCAACTTAAGTTGCAAACCTATCTAAAAAAAATTGCAACCCAACTATCATCGATACCACTTGTGATGCTATACTGCGATCGATTTTTTCATCAGCCACCTCTGCAAATTTTCCTTACCTATAGCCAACGATCCCCTTCACTCTCAAACAAATATGCACACAAATTTTTATATTCTATACATACATAAAAACTTCATATAAACTTAAAAAATCCACTTTGAATTGGAAGGTTTTAGTTCACATTGAATTGTTTAGTTTGATAAAAAAAAAAAGAATGCGTGTGTTTTGCATTCTGATGGTAGTGGATTCAATTCAAATCGTTTTGAGTAATGCTAGGAAACAAATATTTCGGACACATTCAAACACAGATATGTTCAGAATCCTTAAAACTTCTTATGTCCGAATGTATCGGAAAAATCTGTGTTCCAAGACTTCTTAAAACTTTTTTGGGGTAATGGGTTTGTTGTGACTGGTTCAATTCATCCCGATGCTAGAATTCTATTGAGGGCATTTTAGAAAATTGGTTTGGTAATATAATAGATGTAAATTGAGTTGTTTGGTAAGGAGTGTCAATGTGATTTCTAAAAATATGAGTATAAGAAGTGGGATTCTATCAAAATTGAGGGGGTATTTGTAAAGTTTTATGTTTAAAAGTGGGAAACCGAATAAATAAATGGATTTGATATTTACACTTTTTTGCCTATTTGCATTCTTTTTTTCCTCTATTATATAAAATTACTAAAATATATTTTTGTTTAAACACAAGATAATTTCTATTGTGTTTAAGTGGAAGATTACTTTAGTAAATTTATATAATAAGAACAAAAAATTGAGTACAAATGGATAAAAAAAATGTGAATATTATTTTCCTAAAATAAATACTTTTGTTGGGGGAGGGGGGTTGTGTGTGTATTTCGAGTGCTTAGAGCATTTTCAGCACCCTAGTTAAAATATCATTTTAGTTATTTTGAAGAGGAAAAACTCAAAAATTGAGCTCCAGCAAATTAGGAGAATGGTTAGCTATTCTAATGTTAACTACAGTAACTCTCTAGATGTGGAGAAAAACTGTAAATTAGCATTTTAATTTTATAATAATTTCTACATTTCCTCTTAGGTTTTTCTCTCAATTTACTTTAACTTGTAAAAGAAGATATATTTATATGTATACGTATCTATTGATCTGTAAATTTTTATAATACTTGAATAAGAATAAAAAAAACAATAGAGAGAATTATTGGAGTACGCACGTAAATTACATCTTGTTAACTTAAATTTTTTACTTTTTAACTAGTTATTTTGACTGCGCTAGATGCTTTTACTGAACCATAAACGAGATGATGCGGGCCCCACACACATCCACCGCCTCTTCCGGACAGATTGTGTTGCTTCCTTCACCCACCTCTCTCTCCCTATATAAGTAACTTAAACGCCCCATTCGATATGTTTGTGTTCTGCGGATTCAAATTTTCCAATGGAAGATTCAAGCTTGACAAATGAAGATATAGACGCTGCTCTGCAACTGATTCAACTGGTCTTCTCTTCTGATTTCCGGCGCAACGCATCGGAGGGCGTAGGGAGGTGGAGAAATTTGAAACTAGAAGAAGAAAGCGAAGGCGAATCTAATGCTTATATGAACTCTTCTCCCGTCTCGATTGAGGAAGTTGTCGAAAGGGAGAACGGATCGTGCGGACAAAGGAAAAGAAAGTTACTGAGCGCTAGGGCTCAGAATCGGAGAATTGAGAACGACAAGAACGCGGCTCAGCAATTGCTTCAGCTTTCCGAAGAAGGAGAAAGCTGTAATACCGGCGATAAGAGTTACATAACAGGCGCATCTTCTTCCGCTGCAATGGAAGCACGACTCGATCTAGAGAGAGGAGGAGGAGGAGGAAGCCAAAGCGATAAGAGAGGTTTGTGTTCTGTTGTTATGAAAGAAGACGATTCTATGGAGCAATGCTTGGCAGATTTCTGCAGAAGAAAGAAGAAGTTCCTGTCTCTGATAGATCTTTATTCGACGACCAAGCCTTTGCTTTGAATTCTGATTGTTAATATGCTACTACTATTTTGCTTTGTGAATTAGAAGGCTTGATTCCTCCCTGTATATATATCTGAATATATCTTCTTCTTCAACAGTGGTTTGGTAATGGCATGGGAAAGCTCAATAACACCCTCGTTTTCTCCCGCCTTCGATCGCATGGTACTTACTACATAGTTTTGTTGTCGATTTTGTAATTTTTATTTTCCTCACTTGATCAAATAGATGTTCAACTAGTAAGAGTAATTTTATCCATTTTGATCTCGAAACTATATTGTTTTATCACGTGAATTGTGTTAGAATGCATGAGTTCAAAATAATACAATTTCAAAGATAAAACGAATAAAATTACGTCAATTTGTTTGCACTCTATGAAACTGTACTACAGTCTCTCAAAATCAAGATTTTTCCAAATCAAGATTTTTCCGGGTTAGGATAGGTGAACTAATCTATAACATTCTTTTAATCACATAAGGTATTAGGATTCAATTTTGCTACACGTACAACAGAAAGCACAACACAAAACACAACACGACCAAAACGATGTCGTTTTGGGCTATTTTTTTTTAAAAAAATTGGATCTCAGCAAATCACCCTTCTTCCCCCAACCCCATCCCCCGTTCCCCCCTCCTGTAGCGATACCCCTCCCCCACCCCCAACTCCAGTTCACGCACCAAATCGCCACTGCCGTTCGCCAAATTGCCATTGCTGTTCGCCAAATCACCGGATGCGGTCTTGCCCCACCCCCCGCTCCCCATCGAAGAGAGAGAGAGAGAGAGAGTGTTCCGCGACGACCACACCACGGCAACCACCACTCCATGGTCACTACCACTCGATTCGCAAGGTCTCTCTCTCTCTCTCTCTCTCTCTCTCTCTCGTTTCCCTGCTTGAAATTTGATTTTTGTGACCTATGAAAATCCTAATTTGGTAAACCCTAATTTGTTTGATTTCCTATGAACCCTAATTAAATTCAGCCATCCTGTTTAGTCCTCTTTGTTGGGTTTCGGTTTTGGTCCCTAATTGCACCTCGTTTCCTCTTTGAAATTTGATTTTTTTAACATATGAAAACCCTAATTTGGTAAACCTCAATTTGGTGAAATATTGCCTATGAAATACTGATTTTGGATTCTTGGTTTCCACTTCTATCGATGGCATCAGCATTTTTGGTTTAATAATTGTTTTGGATTTTTGGTTTCAACTTTTTGTGATGGCATCAACATGTATGGCTTAAGTAAGCTTTCGACTTTCAATCCTTTGTCTATTTTTGGACTAGATTGCTTGTGTGAAGAAACAAGAATGATTGATTACAGTGAATTAATATCCAAATAGTGTCTTCTCAGTTTATTTAGGAAGTTCTTTGAATGACTGAGATATGAAGCGAAATGTTAAACATCTTTTCAAGAGGGCGAAGTTTCTATCTTAAGAAGGTTGTGCTAACAACTTAAGGCTTGGAGTCTATGATTCTTTCGTGGAAGGAACTTCAAAGGTTCCTAGTTGTAGTATGTAACAATATAAAGGACAGTGAAGTAACTCTTGCATTTTCAGTTTTGTTTTGTGATCTTAAAGAATTTATGTGGAGACCCAACACCAAATCTCTCCTCTTGTCGAATCTTGTCAGCACTGGCATGTAACAATATTGGTGTGTATGCAGTCTGCTTCTAATGAGAATTTTTGTTGTTTGTTGAACATCAGGATCATGCCCAATACATTACCTCTATGTTCATGCCCAATACATGATGTTGTCTGCTGTCATCTTGTACATGCAGTGTATGCAGTCTGCTTCTCATAACGTTGTCACAATGGTATATTCAATCAACCTTGGCCACAATAGAGCTACCATCAACGAATCAAGGAGTTGGAGAATTGGATAAGAATTAGAACAACATAATAGAGCTGCCATCAAAAGGAATTGCTTTTGCTACTGCCGCTCCTCTATTCCAATGGAAATGGTTGTAATGTTTTTTGTAATGGTTGTAATAGTTATAGTTCAAGAACAGTTATATTTTGATTTTTTTGTACACTTCAATGTTTTACATTTGGCGTGGGCTCATATACAATGTTGTTTGATGTTATTCCATTGTCCTTTGGTTTTGTTTCCAAGTAATGTTATATGTCTTTTGGCTATGCATGTGGTTTTTTTTTTTAGTAATGCAATCAAACCGGATATACCAGCACGCAGATACCAAACTGACATGAACCCAAACTCACCAATTTGCAGCACGCAAATAAAATATTGTTCATGGACTTGTTCTAAAAGCATGTTTGGTAAGAAGGAAAGGCTGGAACAAAATGGGGAGAAGAGGCAGAGTGGGGGAAGAAACACATTCCTTCTGATGTGGCTGGCCCTCAGCCGGCTCCAGACTATGCAAAAGAATAAAAAAACAATCATTTCCTAACTTGAACCATTTCTTTTCCTATTTTTCTTCCTCCCAAACAAGTTTACAATCTAGAAATGTGTTAACAAAAGCAAAATACCAGTCTCACTACTTCAAAAACCAAAGGTAACAGCCATCAAGTGACAAGTTTATTCATAGATAACTGTTCTTGGCAATATAATCCTCCAAGCCATACACAAAAATAAAGAGTGTTCTACATTCACTACAATATTTAGAATCTATTACAAAATGGTACACTAGAGAGATTGGTATAGGTCCCCCAAGTGCCGTAAGGCAATCTTAATCGGTTGAACTAACCATTCCATTTTCTGATTCGAGACTTTTTGCTTCTTTTGGTCTAGAGAAGGCATCAGAAGGGATGTTGATGCCTGCAAAGCCAACCATGACTGCAACAGCTCCAATATAGTCCATGAGTGTAGGGGCGTTGCCAGTCAGTACATCAACCACAACTGCTAAGGGAAATTGAATGGTAAAATTTGTTGACGTTACGTAAGAGCTTGGAACTGAGTCTCAAGCAATCAGACAGGTCATTGCCGCAAAAGTGGAGAACTCCTGCCTCTACTTAAGTAACCATTGAAGTAATTAGAAGCACACCTCACAAACAAAAGAACATGATTATATCTATCAATTTGGATTCAGGTGTTTTCTGATGTGGTCATCACAGGAACAATATGCCAAGTGGTATGAAAATGAAGGAAAACAAACTAAGGTGCTGAGTTGTATACATTTGGAGGACATATATATGAATTCTTAAGCAGATAAGCAATTCTTGAAGTTCTCTGGTTATGAGTTGTATACACTTGAATGACACATATATGGTGACAAACTAAGGTGGAAGATGAAACTCTATCAAAAATTAACTATTGCTGTTGAATTCTAAAATGGTTCATTACAGTAAGTCATTTTTTTGAACTCTATCAAAATGGTTCAACCCATTGCAGTTGTCTCTTTTTATATGAACAGGAAGTCATTTCTTCATATTGAATGCTGAAAATTACATAAAAAAAAAACAAGACATTATAGAAAAAAATTGCAACTTCAATTATGTTCATAGCAATTGGTAATTTAAACTATGAAACGGTTATGCCACCTACAACACAGTAGTTGGTTCAACTGTGTTCTTCAATTATGTTCATAGCAACCTAAAGCAGATGCAGACAAATAGCATCCACCAATAATACAAAAATTCTCTTAACCTAATGTTCATTAACAACCCAACCAGCAGCAACTAATAGGTGCAATTAGTGACCAAAACCAAAATCCAACAAAGAGGACTAAACAAGATGGCTGAATTTAATTAGGGTTCATAAGAAATCAAACAAATTAGGGTTTACCAAATTAGGATTTTCATAGGTCACAAAAATTAAATTTCAAGCTGGGAAAACGAGAGAGAGAGACAAATAGAGAGAGAGACCTTGCGAATCGAGTGGTAGTGGCCATGGAGTGGTGGTTTCCGTGGTGTGGTCGTTGCGGAACACACACACACACACACTGTCTCTCTCTCTCTCTCCGACTGGTGGACGGGGAGCGGGGGCTGGGGGAAGACCACATCCGGCGATTTGGCGAACGGTGGTGGCGATTTGGTGTTGCAATGGCGATTTGGTGCGCAAACTGGAGTTGGGGGTGGGGGAGGGGTATCGCTACAGGAGGGGGGAAACCGGGGGGTGGGGTTGGGGAAGAATGGTGATTTGCTGAGATTCAATTTTTTTTAAAAAAATTGCCCAAAACGACGTCGTTTTGGTCGTGTTGTGTTTTGTGTTGTGCTTTCTGTTGTACGTGTAGCAAAATTGCAAATAAAATGATGGTAGTGGATAATTCGGGATTCTCAAATATGTGGGACAACCTATGCCCTAGTGGGACCAACAACCTTTTGCATGTGACGCTTCCAGAAAATCAGACCGTTGGGAGAGACAGACCGGCAGAAAATATGGCGGAGACTCCGAAATTTTAAATGCTTAGCTGTCTGTCTCTCTCCCCTCGTTTTTACCGTCTATAGCCGGTCGGTAACAATTTTCGTTTTATATCAGAAAATGAATGGGTCATTTTCTCTTCGAGCTTTACTTTTAATATATCATCTCACATTTTTATATGATATATCACATGATTTATAAAATTTATTAATATGAACATATGATTAAAATTTATGAGATACACCTTTAGAACTTATATTTAAAATAGAGTTAGGTGACATATTATATAAACATGATGTATAATTAGATGTAAAATGTATGTGTTATAGACTTATTTTTTATTTTTTATGGACAACATTATGATAACAATATATTACATAGTACTCTTCACTCTAATAAGATTACGAAATTGGATGCTCTCTATTTCTTTAATTAGATTGGAAGGTCCAGTTCAAATATATTTTGCGTCCTTCGCAAATTTATTTTAAAATTAATTGTTACTTCTTTAGAGCTCACCGAACACATAATTTTTTTTTTTTAAATTCATGTTGAAAGATTGAAGAGCATTTATCATATTATTTTTTATTTGTAACTTCTTTCTTTAACGAATAACGAGCTTATATTACTGTTATTAGTTGATTGTGAATACTTAGATTGCAAATTAGATTATTGGTTATTAACAAATTTTATGTTGTCAATTTGACTTTATGATGATTTTTAATCATTTTTTATGGCTAAATAAAGGTACTGAAATTGTTAGCTCATATATACCTATTGGTAGGAAATTATGAGTTAGATTGTGATTTAACTTAAAATGATAGATTGCGAATTAGATTATTGATTATTTTAGATTACGTATTACAATATATTATTAATTATTTAAATTTTTAATAAAAAATGACTTGACTATCGTGATCTGTATAGGATTATTCATTATATAATTTGTGTTCCTCGTGCTCATTAAAAATCTTATTAAGAGAAATTGCTTAAAAAATAAAAAAATGATTTAAATTTAAACAGAAAAATTGTGGCTACCCCTACCAAATTGGGTATGATCCACATATGATTTCGTTCCGTCATGTTTCTCTGCTTATGTAAATCAAGATGGGCATAACAGTAGCCGTAAGCAAAGGGAGGATTCAGACAATTTTGGAATTGAATTGGGCTTTCTAACTGGTTTAGCCCTTATCCGGTCGTAATCCGCCCATTACGCTACACGATTCCAGAATAGGGCGACACCAAGTGAACATGGCCACACTAATTTTCCTTGAAAACCAAACCCCAAAGCACGCCAAGAGCCGCTCTCTCTCTCTCCACCCTGTGTATGTAAACGGTGATGTAAACATCTAAACCCAACTTACAAAACATCACATAAACCCCAGAAGATCGGCGTTAGAAATCACTGTAAAAGCTTCAACATGGCGTTGTTGGGGTCGTCATTGATGTTGCGTTTGATCCACGCTGCTCTGCTTTGTGGCCTCTGTTACGCAGCAGACCCATTTGCCAACTTCGAACTGGAGCTCTCTTACATCACTGTTTCCCCTTTGGGCGTCCCTCAGCGGGTCATGCTCTCTCTCTCTCTCTCTCTCTCTCTCTCTCAATCATTTGGTACTGAAAATTTTGATGAGAGTGATATAGGTTGTATAATCTGTTTTATTTTGGCTCTGAATTTGGATATATTCACGTCCTAGATCTACCCAATGTACCCCTCTGTAGGAATTTTTTTGTTGCTTTTCCGAATTTGGTCTCGCTTATTTTTCATGTGTTTAGGTGTTCCTTATCATGTGTTTTTCTATGTCGTAGTTGAACTAGGGTCTAGGAATCGAGGTTTAACACTAGAGTAAGGTCGAAATGAATCATTTTTGGATTGTGACTTTTGTGAAATTCAAACTTTGTTATATTAATGGGGAAATTTTTGAAAAATTAGACTATTAGGGTGGCTGAGTCCTGAAATTGTAAATTAGGAACCATACGTATTTCGGACTTTTCCCATTTGGGCTTCGTTTACATCAACTCTTCCTCAGGGATGATTTGTAGTATATGTAGCTGATTTAGAAAGTGGAATTGCAATGTATGCGAAGTGGATTGAGGTCCATGCGTGTGCTATATGTATGTGAATTTTCTACATAACCATGTGGATTTTATGACATTGAACTCTAGATATTGTTACTATAGATGAAGATTAATTTATCGCAATGTGGTTGTAAATGATTGGCTTACTCACCTTGGTTTGTTAGCAAGATGTAAAGTAGATGCGAAAATAATTTCTTAGTTTTGTTGCACTTTCTTGCAGGTTATAGCTGTTAATGGAAAGTTTCCTGGTCCAATTCTTAATGTTACTACTAATTACAACGTTGTGGCAAATGTGAAAAACAAGTTGGATGAAAATCTCCTTATAACTTGGTAGGGTTCAAGACTTATTCTATTTGAAATTTCATTGCTATTAGATAGGTGGAACTACTTCCCCTAGGTACTTCTTAGCAGTTTCTGGTTTATCATTTTGACAGGCAAGGGGTGCAAATGCGTCGCAATTCTTGGCAAGATGGCGTTTTGGGCACGAATTGCCCCATCCCTGCCGGCTGGAACTGGACCTACCAGTTTCAGGTTAAGGATCAAATTGGTAGCTTCTTTTATTATCCATCACTCAATCTTCAAAGAGCTTCTGGTGGCTTTGGATCATTTATTATCACTAATAGGAATATCATCCCTCTACCTTTCACTACACCGGATGGAGATATCGTGATTATGATTGGTGATTGGTACACCCGAAACCATACGGTTCGTATATGTTGTAGGTTCAGTGCTTTTTAGTGCTGTTGAGTGGAAATGCGGATTAACTGTTAAGATCTAATGGTGGCCCCCTTTTGTATTCTAGGCACTAAGAACGGCCCTTGATAGTGGGAAAGACCTTGGGATGCCGGATGGAGTTCTCATTAATGGGAAGGGGCCTTATAATTATAATGCCACGCTGGTACCAAGTGGTATTGATTACGAAACAATCAATGTTGACCCAGGTAAATGTTTGTTGGTTCTTGTGGCTGTTGCTTGCATGCAAGATAAGTATGACCTGCTTTTCTTTTGGCTTCATATGTTTTTATTTAATTGGTTGTGCTGAACAGATTTCCATTTTCATTATGCAGTTACGTGGTAAAATTCACTTCATATTGAGTTGCTTATATAATGACGATTGGAGTTCTGTTTGTTCCCTTATGCCAACTGGATCCTACAAATTAAAAATTGAAATCTCTTGGTATCCTTTTTGGTTGCTAATTGTTGCCAATGGTGCTGATATAAAGATTCTAACTGAGAATATTTACTATCATTTGGTTATGCGTACATTGCATGAATTTAGTTCTGGATTTGGCTTCATTGTGTTGTGTACTAGTAACAACTTCTATTCAATTCTGTTCTATTAGGAAGTGCCATTGATTTGATAATTAGGATAACGAAGTACGTAGAACAGGTCATACGTTCAAGTCATTGTGGAAAAGTTAGAGAACCATGTGGATTGGGACACACTTAAACGAGTTGCTTGATGTTCTACTGGTGCAGTCCGGAAATTCTTCGATCTGAACCACCTACGCTGCTATTTCCTGCAGGGAAAACTTATCGGATTCGTGTGCACAATGTCGGTGTCTCAACTTGTTTAAATTTTCGAATCCAGAATCATAACTTGCTCCTAGCGGAAACGGAAGGATACTACACAATGCAACAGAACTATACTAGCTTGGATATCCATGTTGGGCAGTCTTATTCCTTTTTGGTTACAATGGATCAGAATGCAAGCAGTGATTACTATATTGTAGCAAGTCCTAGGTTTGTGAATCAGTCTATTTGGCAAAATGTTACTGGTGTTGCTATCTTGCACTATTCCAATTCAAAAGGAAAGGCAGCTGGTCCTCTGCCTGATCCACCAAACGATGTTTATGATACATCGTATGCGCTGAACCAGGCAATGTCCATCAGGTTTGTTCCCTTGATCGTTTGATATTTTACAATGTCTTACATGGAGATATAACTGGAATACAAACTAGCATATTTTTGGGTCCTTCCAGAAACTAAAAAATATCATGAAAGCTTTATCTGTTGTTATACAATTTGGCGTAGTTCAAATCCCAGTACTGGTGCTTCCATAAATACTGAAATTGGTTTTCTAATATGCCCTCCGCCTGTAACTCCTTTGATCTCTTTTTCCCGTCTCTAAGCACTTGTAACCATACTTATTTTCATTTATTTACCTTGAATAATGTTTTCCCCTTTGATTAGGCAAAACGGATCTGCAAGTGGAGCTCGCCCTAACCCTCAAGGTTCATTTCACTATGGTTCGATCAACATAACAAATACATACGTGCTAAGGAGCTTGCCACCCATGGTGATTGATGGGAAAACCCGAGCTACATTCAATGGCATTTCGTTTGTAAATCCTGATACACCATTTAGGTTGGCCGATGTGCACAAAGTGCAAGGTGCTTACAAGCTTGATTTCCCAAGCACCCCACTGACTGGACCGCCTCGAATGGACAGATCCATCGTTAATGCTACGTACAAGGGTTTCGTTGAACTCATATTGCGGAACAACGATACAATGGTGCAGAGCTTTCACATGGATGGTTACTCCTTTTTTGTTGTTGGGTATATTTCTGTTCTTGTGTACCATATGGAAGTTACTATTTCAAATGAACTGCGTGCACAATTATAACTCCATTACTACCACGGCAGGATGGCTTATGGGGACTGGACAGAAAACAGCAGGGGTTCATATGATAAATGGGATGCCATATCTCGCTCTACAGTACAGGTTTGTGGATAGAGACTTATACAGACTTTTGCAAAATTACCAGGAAAAAGGACCTGCATTAAGTACTACAATTACGCGTTTATTTACTTTGCTTGTTGCTGCTTAGATAAGTTCTGTGCTTTCTTTTGGACAGTGATTGGTTCACTGAAATGAAGCTGAAATAGGATGATTATTCTCTTGGAATGCTCATTCCGATTTTTTATTAGTCAAAAAATGACAGAATTTACGTTACAATCAAATCATCGTTCACCAATTTAGGCAATGGCCATTTCCATTGGGAGACTAATGAATAACCATGCCAATCATTCCCAAAATTATTCCAGTGAACCAAACCATAGTTTAGAAGCGCTATGATGTTGCCAATATGTTTTCCCAATGCCGTTTAGTGAGAGCTATAAAGCTGTATGGATTCTTTACTTATTTGACCCTGTTACTTGCTTTCAAGTCAAACTGTAAATTCTGTGTCTTACAGATATTTCCCCTCTTTCTATATTTATAGGTTTACCCTGGGGGATGGACAGCAGTTCTTGTTTATCTTGACAATGTTGGACTGTGGAATCTTAGAGCAGAGAATCTCGATAGATTGTATCTTGGCCAAGAGACATATATGAGGATTATAAATCCTGAAGAAGACAACACAACTGAATTTGCTGCGCCCCAAAATGTTCTTTACTGTGGTGCCCTTGCCTCCTTGCAGACGTATTAAAACTCTCTCTCTCTGTACATTATCACTGACCAACTCATTGTTAATTGTTATCAACTTAAATTTTATGTCCTTTGGATTTCAGGCCGCAGAAAGTTTCCTCTTCGGCGTCAACTGTCAGGGGACAAACTAAACTGTATCTCACGTTCGTGGTGGTGTTTTCTGCTGCCATCTCGATTTTATGGTAAGCTTTCCTGTGAAGTAGTAAGAACCTTTCAGTTCCCAACAGTGGGCAATGGTAGCTTGGCTTTGTTATAGGTGAGGTTTGTGCTGTTAGGCTTAGTTTGGTTTACTGTTTTTAGTTGTAAGTGTGTAGGTTGTGGAAAAAGAAAGCAATTGTTGTTAGCAAAATTTTCATCGAGTTTTGATAGTTAATTGGGGGGTTTTCATCATTTGTCATGCAGCAAATGGATACTGATGATGATTAACCAAAACCCGTGTCGATACCATTTGATTTGTACCCAATTTGTGGCATTGTTTCCAAAACGGTACTTGTTTTGTTTTGGTATTCTTCAAATCAGTAGAAATTATGGTTGTCTGCTTCTTTTGTTGCTATTGTTTGTTTAATGTTACTTCTGCTGACTTTTTTTTTTGCACTCTTTGTTCTAAAGTGGCAAAAAGGATACAATTATATAAACACATGGCTTTACCCTCTAAAAATGAAAGAAAAGTGAACTAAAGTAGTAAAACATTTTTACTTTTCTCTCTTAATTATATAAAAAAATATCTCCCGTATTAGGTCTCTCTAAGGTCAATTAATAAAAACATTTGAAATAAAAATTTATAAATAAATAAAATTCCCTAATTTCTTGTTCTACATCAACTACAGCTAATGGAGATCCTAACCTAACACCTTATGAAATCATTGCCAACAAGGGAACGCAAACTTTCCCCCATGAAATCCTTACTCCCCGTTAAAAAAAAACACAAAAATTGCTCTCGATTGTCCAATACGAGGTGCACTATGCAAAGAACCTAGTGAACTCCACGAACAAAATAGGATGTTTCTCGAAAAGCGCCGTACCATCCCGGTAGAGCCGATCAACGTCGCGGTGCTCCTTTCCGTACTTACTCATTATATCGAGGAACGCTTTGTACGTATGATCATCCGCTTCGTTCATAGTCCTCCTGATTTTGTTAAGAAAGTCCACAGAACCTTTCACCGCCGAAATCCAATCGTAGCAGCGGCCGTCATAGGTGGTGTCGGTGATTTCGTACCCTTTCGGCACAAAACAGTTGAATCCGGCCACCAAATCTCTGTTGCCTTTTAATAGCTCCGACGCCTTCGCCACTTTGAATCCGATATCGGTGCTATCAGTCATAGGTTCTTTCAAAAGAGACATGAAAGTGTTATATTCTTCGGGTTGAAGCCTTTTCTTCACCTTTTTGATGTATTCAAGGGCCTCCCCCCTCATCACTCGCAGTGCCTGTGGCATCGTATAAACAGTTGAGATTGAGAAACTGGTTTTGTGAACAGAGAACGTAAGAGATAAATTTGGAGAAATTTTAGGGAAGAAACCCTTTGGAACTGGTGTTGTATATGAAGGTGAGGTGACGAAGTAGTATATTTATAGAGTTTAGGAGCCGATGGAGAGATGAAAGGTATGAGTTTTGTAGTGGAAATAGGATTTCTTTGGGACTGGCTATTTCGTTTCCTTTCCCTTCAAGAATTAGGAAATTCTAATTTCTAAGCATAGTAGAATTAGGAAACATAAATGTTTTGTTTGTTCCACGCAATTCTTATCCCACTTATTACTATTGGGCTACTAGAAACCCCAATCTTTTTTTTTTATATTATGTTTTAAAAAAAATATTTGGATAGTAATATTTATTAGATTATTGCCGTATTATTTTTTCATTCTTATTTAAATTTTTTTATAATTTTTTATTATTTTTAGTTCAGCTCAACAAAAGAAATTGTTCATGACATTCTCGAGAAAAGAAAATATGGTGGATATGAATATGTGGATGACATTATTATAATTAATAATAATATTTTTGTAAATAAAAGAGGGATATATATAGGGATAAGATATAGATAAGAGGAGAAGTATCCAAATTCTATCTGTCTCCCAACGCATAAAATTTATATCTCGAATATCATATCGGAGATCCAAAGTCGTTAACAAATTTTGGATATGACAACCCGAATTGTCATATTTGAGGTCTAAATTTTATACTCCTCGTTTGATACATAACAAACATGAAATGTTATAACCAAATCGAGTCCATTCACGACCCTACTAGGCACAAACATGAAATGTTATAACCGAATCGAGTCAATTCGTGACCCTGGTAGGCCCTGTCCAATTAGAGGTAAAGGAAAGGAAATGATGGGAATATCTAATTGTTTTGCATTTTTAATGTGTTTGTGGGACTCACGTCAGTAACTTTCTCAATGAGATTAATTTATCTTAAAATATGTCTTGCAAAAAACACAATATTTATAAAAATTTTATTTTTACACTACTTCATTAAACAGTCAAACTGTTAATTTTTCTATAATTTTTTTTATCAAATGAACACATAAAATAAAGTACATTTTCTTTTCTTTTATGTCACTCAGACTAAAACACCCTAAAGAATCATTTTCTTGCATCAATTTTTTAAGAGTAATTTAAATCAGGGTCCAATTTACTCTTGCGGCTTAAGTTTTTATCCCATCTATTTTTTAAACTTATGTTTTAATTCTATTTTAATTCTATTTTTGTATGATTTGATAAATTTGCCATTACTTTTGAGGGATATTTTACTCTCTTATCTTTTGGTTAGTTAATTCTTAATTTGTTAAGTTTAAATTTATAGCACTAATTTAGGCTTAAAATATGGAATCATAATTATCTTTAGTAATTATCTTTATAGAAAATGGCAGTTTGAGATTCATAATTATTTTTAATAATTATCTTCACTAATTTATGAAAATGTATCATGACTTGCAGGTGTTGTTCTTTACTTGTAAATTTATCATGATATATGTAAATTTACCATAACCTGCAGATTTAATATTTCACCTTGCGAATTTATTATGAAATCTGCCAATTTATCAGATGTCGTGCATTACCTTTAAATTTGCCATGATATATGCAAATTTATTGTGGACGGCAGGTATTGTTTTTTACATGCAAATTTACCATGACCTTTAAATTTATCATGATATCTGAAGATGTACCATGACCTTCAAACATACCATGTCCGAGTTAGTATCATCAAAAACAAACATGTATTCAATTTGTACCTTACTCTAACCCGTAGTCCGGCTAAAACCATTTGACTTCCGTCATCTTTTCCTGGTAGTAGTCAAATCAAACCTGTACTCTGTATTCCGGCACCGGCGGTCGATGTTCTGTAGATGTAGTGCGGTGTTTGTATGCGATTCCGATGAGTTGATGGATTCCAGAGCCCTAGATCTTTGGTATTGTCCTAAAACGGAGGATTGTTGACCGTGTTTTTCAGTCCCGTAATTTTGGAGAGACGAGTCCGATATTTGGGAGAGCACTATTAATGACGTGTTTTTACGGATTTGTTGTCAACCATAGTTAATGTCAAGATAAGAGTAAGTTTGGTATTTTTAAAAAAGAGGACCAAAATTTAATGTTTGTAAGTGTATAGGATGAAAAAATAACAAACACTTAGAGATGAGATTAAAAAATAAATTTTCAATTTTTTAACAAAAGAACATAGTCCAATAGTAAATATCTAACCTTATTTTCAAATTTGTTCACCCAAATTTATAAAAGTACATTTTTGTTTATGATGTAAAACTTGGAAATTCTTTTTTTTTTTTTTTTGGATCTGTTCTTATTGATTCAATTCAATTCAATTAGCATTACACAATAGATATAACACGTGTGACTTTATTACAAAATTATTAAAATGACATTACTAATCAAATAATTTAGATTCGCCGCTGAACAAATTAAGAGACGAAATAGTCATAGGATTTGGAAATTCTCGTTGCCACAGCCATGATCATTGGCTCGTTTATGTTCTTCTCTGTTTCATATCAGGTTCTGGGATTTCTGCTTTCTCTCTCATTCTCTCTCCTCTCTCCTCTTCTTGGCTTGTTTAACTGGTTTATTGACTATGTTTCAGAAAAGGACTTGTGAAATCACGAAGAAGAAGACTCATGTTTGTTGCAATTGATTCTATAATAAAGATTCATTTATTAATAATGAACTGCATGTAAGAAAAAGGAAATCCCAGTCCCTTATGAAATCACAATCAAAATCACTCACAACGAAGAAAAATTCAAGAACTACCCCATACAAAATCATTGTCGAAATCCCGACACATAAAGAAAATGAAACACAACAACTGTTCTTGATTAACCAATTCATCAATCTATTTTTGCAATACAAAAATCTCAAAACGCTATGTGCGTACGATCATTCCCTTTAATCATCCGCTTGAATTTTCTGTACACAGTCAACTAAACGCTTCGCTTCTGATCTTGAATCGCCCTGGCAGTTTTAGGGGGACAATTTTGTATCCTTTTGGTAGAAAAAGGTTGAACCCGGATAGCAATTCCCCGTTGCGTTTGAATAGCGTCATCACCTTTGTTATTGTAGGCCTGATATCGTTCCTTCTATATTTAGTTTCTTGCACCAGAGCCATGAAAATCTGGTATTTGTCGGCGGAAATCTTGTCCTTTACTTTCTTGAGGTATTTTTTGGCCTCCATAATTGTCACTTGACTACGTTCCCGTGACATGATAATAAAACTGATTGATTTGATGAACAGAGGATGTAAGAAAAAAAGGAATTGAGATTGAGAAACTGATGTTATGAACATAGGACGGAAGAAATTGAAGTGAGGTGGGGAAGTTGTAGAGACTGTTCTAAATTTATAGATTTTGGGAGCTGAGGCAGAGGTGAAAAGTATGAGTTTTGTAGTGGAAATAGGATTTCTTTGGGATTGCCTATTTCGTTTCCTTTCCCTTCAAGAATTAGGAAATTCTAATTTCTAAGCACAGTAGAATTAGGAAACATAAATGTATTATTTGTTTCATGCAATTATTATCCCACTTATTACCATTGGGCTACAAGAAAGCCCAATCTCTTTTGTTTCTTTGTAAAAATATGATTAATGACGTTGCTTTATTAATTTGAACCCAAAACTTCTTTCTTAAAATGAAGTAGCAAAAGCAAGAATAGCTAAACTCAACTTGCCTATCAGAAAACCGAACTTAATGGAAAATTATTAGGAGCTCTTGGCTCTATCCTTCTCCAAAACGATAAATTTATCTGGATTCAAAGAATTTCACATGAATGTGAGGTGATAAAATGTGGCATCCCAAAAAACTTATATTAAATCATTAATAACAATTAAAAATGGTGCATTAATTAAAATTACTACAACTATATTGAATTTTTCAAATAAGTTTTCAAACTTTAATAGGAAAGCATGTTGTTTTAAAATAAAGTTAAAGTAATAGAGCTAACTAATCTATGTTAGTCAGGATTCAATATATTCTTTATTGGCGGCAGGAACGTTACATGGTTCAAACGGTTATTCTGCACCATCTTCAACACATGGAGTTAGAAATTTGGAATACCAGGGTAATGTAATACCATGAACAATTAGGCTCAGGACATAAAATCCTACCCCCCTTAGCTCAAAATCCATGGCAACGATTACATAAAATCTAGGATCTCGGTGTCTAAATTGTCTCACACAATCTTCAAAACTATAGCACCTGACATAATTTAAATTTTTCCTGTAACATTTCAACGATCCAGATGAAAACACCTAAATGTTATACACGGATTGAGTCCATCTGCAACCCTGCAAAGACCCAATTTCTCGTTACTCTTGTTCCAATTTGTTCATTATGGCTCCATTCAGTTGTCGGAAAAGTTATACGAGAAAATTATTCTCAAGAGAAGTGAAGTGAAGAAAATTTATTTTCTTATGTGTGTTCATTTAACAAAGAAATCTTGTAGAAAAATAAAAATTCATTTGTTCAGTTATCAGGAAAAGAAAAATAATGGAAACTTTTTTCTTGAATTCAACGATTAGGTGTGAACAAAATTAATTTTGAGAATATATATTTTTAAAAATTTTCCTTTCAACTATCATGAAACTCCTTCATAAAAATCAAATTATCATCATGCAAGTTTAAAATCAAGAAAAAAACATGTATTTTCATTCCACCGAGTTAAACAAATAATAAGATAAAGATATACTTTCATTCTATTAACAAAACTAATGAGAGAAATAATATATATTTGATACATTATATATGTATATTGTATATAAATATAATGAAATAGATATATTAGATATGTATATAACATATTAGATATACTTAAAGGAAAATGATATTCACACCCCATTTTTATTCATTTGCACTCTTTTTTGGTCCCTATTATACAAATTTACTAAAATACCCTTCATATCTTGTGTTTAAATACAAGGGTATTTTAGTAATTTTGTATACTAAAGACAAAAAAAGGTGTGCAAATGGTTAAAAATGGAGTGTGAATATATAAGAGAAAGGTTCCATGGACTAACACTTTTTTAGACCAATATTAGACAAATATATAATATAAAAAAAAAAAAAAGTATCATAGACACAGTATATCCTAAAATACATATATAGTTATTGTACCGCTTGATATAGTACACTTAACTAAATTAATTATTTTTTTATTCTTGTTCAAAAAAATTATTTGTTATTTTTTATCAATATTCTGTAGAATATTAGTTCGTCTTGATGAAAAAATCTAAAAAATATTAAATTATGTCTAAAAGCTAATTTTATTTTTACTAAATACAAAAAATAAGTTAAAACATACCATG
>JABCMJ010029404.1:0-10600 GCA_014822125.1 Arbutus unedo | reverse complement strand
ATACGGAGAGGCCTCCATGTTAAACTTTTACTTATGTGCAAACCAGTGTTTTTGTTTCTCGTGAGCAGCCTCCTTCGCTATTACCTTAGCAACACGATGCCGGTCAGCCTTGCAATTGAGGATTTTATATGGAAAACTCCACAGCATAAGACCGGGAAAAAAATGAGTCAAGCACATCACTACAAATGAAATTGAACATAACTATTTAATAACAGGAACGAAGAACAAATATATCAGCTAGAGACTTCAAGCCTACTGAACTTCAAACATGTACGAACGTCATTACAAAATACAATTGTTTCCCATTCTAAAAGCATAAATAATCGTCAATTGTTCTCATATTGATTCATTTGCTTCACTATATATATGCATTCCTATCTTGAAAACCATGTCCAGAGCATAGTACGCATTAGGCATCTCATAGGATAGTAGATGATTTCTGATCGTGTCGTACCAAGTCAAAAATATATTTATAAAAACTTAAAATTAACTACTATTCTAAAGAATAGTGGCTAGGTCTGAGTATCGATCTACGGAGATAGGATGGCTGAGTTACAATTAATCCAATTATTTTTAATGTGAATTTGATTAAATAAATTGATTTGGGTTGATTGTTTGGATGGAAAAATAATTAAACTAAGCAAAGTAAAATAATTAAATAAAGTGAAAATTAATGAAAAAAAGTCTAGGGTTTCGAATCCACTCCAACCGCGTAACTAGGCGATGTGTATGTTAGGCTTTCTATTCGAATCACACATGTCAAAAAAATAATCAAGTTGTTAACAGGCATAGATTGTCCCATAGCACAAATCGTCTCATTAGTACAATCTGTCTCTTTCATGAGCTGTCCAGTGGCATAATCTATCTAGCGAGTATAATATATTTCAGTTACCCAAGCACGAACAAAGAAAATCATTGATTCATTATGTATTTGCAC
Organism: Arbutus unedo; assembly: GCA_014822125.1. Taxonomy (NCBI): domain Eukaryota; kingdom Viridiplantae; phylum Streptophyta; class Magnoliopsida; order Ericales; family Ericaceae; genus Arbutus; species Arbutus unedo. The sequence goes on along the minus strand of JABCMJ010029404.1, from coordinate 9,663 downwards.
ACACAAATACTCAACAAATTGAAAAGAGTAAATCTATTTTATTCACACGCAATAAAAATATGTTCTCAATTAACCAATCGATCTGAATAAGAAAAAAAACATAGACATAAACATAAACACGCGCAAAATTACTTAAATCGGTGCTTCATCTTCTCCCTAGACTAGGAATTTAACCAGACATGAGAGCAGAAGGCCTCAAAAAATCCATCCTTACTATGATGTTTACTGCCGCTGTACTGTAGGATGGTGTTCTTTGAATGCTTCCGAAGTTGTGTCAATTCTTCCCCACACAGTGGTTGGTGATTGTTTGCCCCTCCCTCGGCTAGTCTTTTCTGCTGTTAATGGAGGTATTGAGACAGAGACAGAGACAGAGACAGAGAGAGAAAGAAAGAGAGTGATCGGATTGAACTGAAAACTTTGGGAGGAAAGAACCCAAGTTTGAATATCCAGCCAGAAGTATGATGGATGGAGACTGGAGTCCTGTCCACTCGGAGACTTCGTTGAGAAGAATGAAACAGTGGGACTGTAATGAAGAAGATGGCGGCCTTGTCAGGCCGTGTTTGGCGTAGTGGAAAAGGGGAGGGGAAACAAATGGGATATGTCTTACATTGATATGAGAGGACAAGGGTGCAGTGCAGAGATCTGATAGTTCGTCTTGGCAATAAAAAGTTTAGATTTAATTTAGTATTTAATCATGAAAACAATTATTTGTTCGTTCCCTGAATCCGATTTAAGAGGGTGTTTGAAATTGATTTTTATATTTTTTATTGCGCAATAAATTTTGAGTGTTTGAAAGTGAATTATAAAAGAGATAAATTAAAAACTACATAATTCTGATGAAACTTTTTAATTCTCCGTACAATATTTTAGTGTTTTTTATCCATAAAAATTATTTTTATTTATAGTTTTATATTTTTTTGATTTTTCAATTTTTCTCTCCAAATTAAATATGAAAATGCTAAAGAAATGACAAAAATATATAAAAAAATTACAAAATATCAAATAACATTCACCGTCTTTAAAAAAAAAAATAATTTCAAACTCGACACAAGCAAATAAAGGAAAAGAAAGAGTATAAATTTTCCAAAAGTCTGATGGAAATTATTATATCCACTTTTTTTTCCTCTCAAATAATATTCCGTCTTTTCAAGTTTTTTCAATTTTTTTCTCTCAAAATGGAAGCCAAACATATGACTCGTAAACGAACCAAATTGCTCAAGTTTATTGTCAAAAGCTCGTTTGAGATCAAGTTATTATACAAGTAACTAAGTTTGAACATTTTTTCAGAGCAGAGCTCGTTAAGTTTTTAAACCAAGCTCGAACAAGCTGCTTGATTTGACATATAATGTAGAAAATCCAATCTATTTGAAATTGACTTGATTAAAACATGTTTGGGATCGACTCGTCTCGTAAACAAGTCAAGCTTTAACATACTTACAAAGCTCATAAAATTCTCAAGCCAAGTTTAAACAATCAACTGTTTGCCTAGTTTATCAACCCTTAGCTCCCTCATTTTCTCTTTCTTTCCCCAACTTCTAAGCATGACCAGAATCCATGTTCATCACCAAACGCTGTTATATGTTCTCTGTGAAGTTGCAACTGTACAAGAGCATCCAAGAAGCTATCAAAAGAGCTTATAAACAAAAACACTATCCTGTCTAAAAATTAAAAAACAAAAACACTGCCCCGCCTAAAAAGCAAAAACAATTTGCTCAAGTCAGAATGACAAAATAGGCAGGAAAAAACTGATCCATGAGCAGCAAAGATAAGAAGAATCCCTCCTGCCTTGAGCCTAATTTCAACCTCAATTCTGATGCAACCCATGATTTGTTGGAGAATGGACATCTGAACAATTGAAGAGAGAAACGTTAAAAATCCTATTATCAACACGAGGATTCATTCAACGAATGTATTCAGCTTGTAAAGAAAAGCCATAGGTACAAATCAGTAAAAAAAATCACAAATGCAAGAAACACGGATCAAACTATCTGAAGGAGGATAAAGTGATATAGAGATGAATACAAACTAAGGAAAGCAAAAAAAACAGTGTGAAGTCAAATTGAAGTTGGAATACGAACCTAAAAATACACTAAAATGTGTGTAAATTATCTTTTCGAACATTATCTCCCCCATGTCAATTTAGAAATCACTTAAACAAATGATGGTTACCTTCCCTAACTATGAAAGATTCATTGGGTATAAACCCAAGTATCTTACCTTCGCCATCTGACCAACGCGGCATTGTTACAACTAGTAAAGCTTCACATCGTGTTTACAAAACCAAAGATCACTATTCATGTTAGTTTCTGAAATGTTTCTGAACATTTCAAACCTGCAGACCTAAAAATTTCCAAAGCAAAAAAGCCGCCAAAAAAAATCCACCCAAAAATAAAAATAATGAAAATCAGATAAGCTACGTAGAGTGTTCGACATTTCTATGACTGCCACGTGTCCAACACTACTATGAATCAATCCATGACAACTAAAATGAAGTGCGCTTCACAGAGTATAACTAGCACTGTTTTCATATTTACACAAGGGTCAGGATCAAGTCGGATGGGGAGTGGTAGTAAGAAGTTTTTCAACACTTCACAAAAAAGATCCTAGAGATTCTTTGTACCCATCCTAGTCTCTAATTGCAGGGCACCAGGGATCAGGAGAAAATCTCATCCATGAACTCACCTTTTCTCCATATAACACACCTCTCGGGGGCGCTTCATATGAGAAGTAACATTGCACTCAAACATTACCCAATTAGTGGCTTCAAAAATTATGTCGGACGCTCATAGTAACTGGATCATAAATTAGACCATCAAATTGCAAAAAGCTATGATGATTTACTAGCAAATTCATTGCTTGTTGAAACTCATTTCAGAAATAGCGAGTCTAGAAACTGTTGAACTACCATAGGGTGTCATTCTCTTGACATTCTTTTGCAAGGAGAATAAATTGCACGAAAAGAAGTCAAAGCGTTGAAACATAAAACTCTATGAAATGTCATCTAAAGCAGGAAGGGTAAGGGATGTAACATACTCCGTTCAGAGGTGGAAGGGATGGAAAAAGTTTCTCTACTCATTATTACATGGGTATATTGAAGGATGAGCAAAGTATAGATACTAGAGCTTTTTTATTAGAAGTGATAGAATTACGAACTAACAGGGTCCTCTGCTTCCGCTATATTTGTCTTGTCTGCATGAAATAGGCTAAATATGCATGCAGTACAATCAATGAATTAAGTAGATTTTGGTTGTTACAGCAGAAAAAAGGTATTCTTCATTTCTTCATTGTATTTTATCCTTCGTGAGTAGCGGATAATCTAATACAACTATTGCAACTTTATATTAACTTATTCACCTAAGCAGGTACAAGTGAAGATTATGTCAATTCACATTTGCAATATCATAAGGCTTTCAGTTAAAGCCGTTCCTTGTAAATAGGGGAACTCGTGCCTGCCATGAAGTAGAGAATGATGAAACAAGTGATCCAACCAATTTCACCTGCGAGAGTCCACACATTCTGATGAGATAAAACTCCTATGTATAGTTCCTTTGTCTTTTTCCATATTTTTCTGATTGAAAATGACGGAGAGAAGGAATTTTTTCTGCCATGTTCTAATGAGATAAAACTCCTGTGCACAGTTCCTTTTGTAATTTTCTGATCCATGTTTTTGTGTGATCGAAAATGATGAAGAGAAGAATCTGATTTCCACCAGAGTTTCACCAACCTCAGATTCTCAGGTGCTTATACATGTATTATGCCAAATAAGAACCTTTAACTTTCCGCACATCTGAATTATTTAAAAGAACAAGTAAAAAATGACGTCTACCACCATCCAATGATGAACTGATTAAGAAATTGCCAAGACTATTCAAATTCAACAGAATACGCAAGTACCTTAAGAGTATCCCCCTGTCACGGCATTCTTTATTGAAACAAAACTTGGAATGTATGTCATTGCTCTAATGACAGGTGGAATCCCAATGACCCTGACCTTTCTGAAACTTTTATCCTTCGTACTAAATGAAAGCAGAACAGATAAAGCATATAACACCAAGATTTCTCCGTTGCTCAAAACCCTTAGCGGTTGGTAAATATGTCCGACCACATTTACCACCCATGGGAGTTCAAGGACAAACTCTTTAGTCCAAGACTCCTCAACTGCATAATCCTTCATCACCCATATATCAAGCTTAAGCTTAAGAGGATAATGAAATATCGACAGACAACCCCTCAACAACCCCACGCTCATCACATCCACTCTAACCCGAACTCCAGGAATAGAGCGAAATTGAGGTGGCCCGGGAAATGGCTGGAAGCACTCCTTCCCAAAGTCGAAACGACACATCGATTCAAAATAATTCCCGGTGTTGTGGACAATCCAATGAAGAGCTCCATTCAAAAAGCAACCACTCGAATACCAATGCAGATAGCGTGGAGCATCTCCAACTGTCCTCCACAAATTAGACCCTACAGTACTAATTTGAGCCTCCAACTTGGTTAATCCTGTCAACCCCAACACTATTCTCGGAGATAAGAACCGCAACACTTTGTACTGATTAGTCCCTGGACAGAATCCAAACCCCGAACCGCATTGATCGAAAAAACCCTTTTCTATTTGGGGCACAATCACATACTCATTGATAACAGGATTGCATATAACATAAGGGTTATAAGTCCTAGGGCAGTAGAAGCAAATTAAGCCATTGCAAGAACTCAAAACCTCCAATCCCGTGGGTAAATCACCTGCAGGCTCGAATTTGAAAAGGGTGTTATTGGGTATTAGAATATCGTCGTTTACGCCACCCTCGACAACGCATGAATCAATTGATTCTACTAAGAACAGCTTGAATCTCGTTGGATATTTGGAACGAAGCATGAGGCAGGGATGTGATGTAGGAAGATGGATTTGAGCAAATAGAGGGTCTGAAATTAAATTGCGGAAAAATGTACATACGCACCTGCAATTGCAGATTGTCCGCCTTGGTAGTTCGCTCAGAATTTCCATGAGAATGTAGTTTGGGATGTCAAATATGGAGGGTCCCATCCCTGCGTTGGGGGCCCCCGCTCTGCTTCTTTTCATGGTGAAAATCTCTCTTCACCTGCGAAGAAAGAAACAACAGGGGGGGGCGGGGCGGGGCGGGGCGGGGGTCGGGGGGTTCGCGGGCCGAGCAAAAAACAAAGGCGCCAAAAGGTTTGCATGACCTATACGATTACGTATACCCCTCAACACGAGACGAGGGTTAATTTCACCGACACCCGTCAACTATGAATGTATCTCACTTTACCCCCTCACCTCAAAACAATCGATCAAATAAACCCCCACAGAAATCAAGATCAAAATGGCACTTCACTCAGTTCAAGGCACTAACTTCGTTTATGAAAGAGATTATGATGTAAATATACCTTCAAAATATCAAACCTAAATGGCACTATATCGCAATTGATGGAAGAAATTGAATGACCTAAATACCCTTAAAATATGATGTCGCTTTCACTAATATTATTGTCGCGCATTATGACCTAAATATTCATTTATTTCTTTGACACTTTCTTGGTCGACCAGCAATTAGAGAACGATTTTGAATGAGCATCTTTCATATTGGCAACATGCTTGGAAGTTTGAACCAATTCGGCAACAAAGGAAGCAATCATGATAATTTCGACAAGCCTCCAAACAAATGAGGATAGAAATGATTGAGCAATAACGAACTCATTACACGTGAAAATGTCAAAGATAGTATATCTATTTAGACAACAAAATGCACAATATTGGGTCTCGGATATTTTTAATCATATAAATTTGATTTGATTAACATCATGTGAAAGAGATACTTTACAATTTATACTTGCATGTTTCACAATGCTACAGGTTTAATGAGAAATGAAGCAAGTTGGCATGATGAATGAGGAGACTCTTTACCCAGTGTAAGCCTTGGATTCAATTTTGAAGGCTTGATTATATTCTAGTTAGCAAGAATGAAACTCGGAGGGATTGATTAGGCACATACAAGTGTTGTGCATAACTCGTGTTTAGTAGCAATTGTTGTTGAGTTTGAAGCCTTGAAGAGATTGTCGGTGACAAGTTGGACTAAGGTGTGAATACAGTCAAGTCATCACACTCCTTATGCTTTAGGTGATAAGTGCTAGAATTAGCCAAGCCGCGTGATCACAATCTCATGAGAGTGAAGCAAGCAAATTTGAACCAAAATGTCATTTAAGGGCATCTCTAACTCACACTTTATATTTCTATTTTTTTTCTTCAATTCATCATTTTCCAGGAAAGTAATTGTTCAACCCATCCTCTCAAAATCTCCTCCATTTGCAAAAATATGAAGGTAAAAATAAAAGATCTCATCTAAACATAGAGTATAAAAATTTACTAATTTTATTTGATTAAACCTTTAATTTGTCTATTTATCATGCATATAAATATAGATCAATATCGAATATATTTTAATATAAGTTAGAAAAATGAAGGTTGGACTTTAGAGGAAAAATGAAAATGTTCGAGTTCCCATAAAAAATAGAATAAGAAATAGAATATTAGGTTGGAGTCAGTAATGAATATCAACACCTCAAGTATAGATTACGTTATTTTAATACTCTTTGTGAGGGTTATGAATATCCTTCGGTCTGAATAGCTTCAATCGCCTACATAAGGAATAGTCAATTAGTGTCAACAGGTTGTTTCTAACCTAAGAGCACTCCGATACTCTAAGAGATCAAAGCACAATAGCAATTATACAATGAATAATAATGTACAACCTATGATTTCCTATTTATAAGCCATTAAACGTTATAGTTGGTAATATAATTTCTAGAGAATCTTTCATTATTCATTGATACCAAATCACAATATTTTCATGTGAGAGAACCTTTCAAACTTGACTCATTCTCAAACTCAAATATTGTCATATCTTCACTTTCTTATTTGGGACTTGTTAACATTCCAGAAGATTCTCACCGCCTCAACCAAACGGCAAGTTGGCAGTCAGGCATGGCAATGTCTATGCCTACTCTATAGTAAACCCGTTCGGCAATATGTCGATCGGAGCTCCACACTACTGACACGGCCCAATCAATATTCTGATATTATTGTGTCAAGCATAACGGAGAGGCCCGCTCAACAACGCGTCGGCCAAAGCCCACGCTGTCGACACGATCTAGCCCAATCGCTTGCCCATAGTCATAACTGGGTCTGCCCAATATTTAGGCCCTCCACACTCTTCAATAGAATTTTACAAAGTGTTGGTTGATGGTCTCTCTTTTAGAGATTCAATTTTGAGATCTTAGATCCTTTGGTTTTTCAACATCTTTAAACGTACCAATTGACAATTTTATTATCAGTTCACCATTACTAATCTGGGCTTAATCATCGACGATATTCTATATGATGAAAAAAATATTTTGACGCCAGGCACACCAGTCCATATTCTCCAATATTGCTTTACCGGGTATGAAGCCACTATAAATGCGCCAAAAAACATGCAATTTTACTGCGACTGTGAGATACAAGGCTCCAAGTACTACAGAAAAAGTGGGAGCATGACAACTATGAAGAATGGCACATCCTTAATAGCATCTGGAGAAACATGTCTCCCCCTTAAGGTGGAAATTCTAATGTGGGTGGCTGCTCGATATAGAATGCTAATAAGGTCTATGCTGACAGATTTGGATGGGAATGATGGAGCACTAATCCTCTGTCCTTTAGCCATGTACTGATCTATTGTCCCTTCTCTTGGAAGATCTCGTCTTGGGTCCTCAGTGGGTGGAACATGGCCTGGGTTTATCCTGCCTCATTATAGGATGTGCTGGTATAAGGTAGTCTATTTAGAAATCAATCTCGTGTGCTGGAACAGCGATCTCAAGTAAGGCTCAATCAACTAATAAGTTTTGTCGTCTCCCTTCGGACGTACCCTAGGAAAGAACAACAAGAGTCGCCTTCCCTAGATGGCTTGCTAATTCCAAGTGCTCTGTTGTCTCTATGCATTCTGATGTGCTTGAACCGCATTAATTTTATTCGAACTGAGTGTCATTGGGTTCTTAGGGTATTCTTCGACTTGTCTTCTCCCCCATTAGAATTGTCCTGAGAAAAATGAGAGACCCGTCTTTTTTTTCAACTCCTCTGCATGCGGGCAACTCGTTCAAACACTCGAAGGAGGTGTACGCCAATCAAATTCTACAACATAGAAAAAAGATTTTGGTTCACTAGTCTGTTTGCAATTGTATGGTCCATCTGAAAAGTGAGGGAAGACCTGATATTCAACAATAAATATCCTAAACTTGATACCGTGGTGGAACTGGTTAGATTCAGGTTTGCTTCTTGGGTGAAGGGAAAGACTCAGATTCCAGCATACTCTGTAGATGATTGTGTGAGATGTTTTTATGCGATTAGAAAGCTTAAACTGGACAAACAAGGTGTGGGAGGCCAGGTGAGCAGGTTATGTCAGGAAAATGTTCGAAACAGATTCGTACAGTGCACGGGAATTCCAAAAACATACATCTATTTCATTAATTATTGAAATCAAAAGCATAGTACATAAACGTAAAGAACAAGAATGGAAAACTAATCAGAAAAGTCAAACCGAACCGAGTCATATGTTTCGCTCAGTTTTCTTAAGATAAAATCGTCCCCTCACCATGGATGTTGGAGGTTTGTTTCGGCGTCTATCTTCCAGGGTAAAACGGCTCCACGAATGGAGTAACACCTAACCTCGTTTCCCTGAAGAACTTTCATGTGTGTGTGTGTGTGTGTGTGTGTCTCTCTCTCTCTCTCTCTCTCTCTCTCTTTCTCTCTCTCTCTGTTGAAAAAATGAAATCGTAGAAGTTTGTTATAAACAAAATTTCGTGTCTACAACAATCAAGAATCAGATTGGTATAAAAAGAACCACAAAAGACCTTTGGAATGCTGAAATCGAAAATCCTTTAGTTACATATTATGAATGGTAAATAGCGGAGTCATTATGGAGACTCGTAGGCTGCGTAACGAACAGAACTCTTCAGTTGCCATGAAATCCTCTGGTGTCCAATTCAATTATAACAAACCTTTCGAATCTCTAACAGGGCCTGTACTAGTTAGGATATCCCTACTTTCATATCTATTTACATAGCTTCTTGGGGGGGTAGGTAGTTTTTCCCTTTTCTAGTGTAATTTGGTCTTTTTCCTATTTTTTTTTCTTATTCTTGGTCTGGGAGCTAGCTGATATGAGTAACCGATACCGATCGAAATTGATATGGAATATGGATGCAATACAATATGAATACAATGATACGGTAAAATTAAAAAAATAAGATACAGAGATAAGTCGGAGATACAGCTATATGAATTAATTATTTTTTTCATTATCAAATATGTCCTATGCATAAAAATGAGCCAAAAGAAAAAGAAGAGTAGTTGAATTGCTAATAAGATTATGCCAAACATTTAGCACAAGTCAATTTTCAAAAGCTATTTAAAGTAGAAATCAACTAAAATACTACAAAGTATCTAATACATGCCAAAAGTCTAAATCAAAAAGTAATAATTCCTACTAATTTTTACTTACAACATCCAGTTACATCCATTCGCATTAATTTATTGGTGAATATTAGGGCTTCCATATCCAACTCATTAAGAAAAAAGAATAGCAACTTTAAGTATACTGATACCCTCAAGTGAATCAA
>JABCMJ010029398.1:0-13009 GCA_014822125.1 Arbutus unedo | reverse complement strand
GATTTACAAATAATTTGATCAGATAACGTGATCCAATATTGTTACAACATATAACATGTAAGATAGTGCAACTTATATATACTGCAACCAAATTGCAATAGATAATATTATTTGTTCTAGTTCTCAGTTAATACCATAATCAGTTAACATTATCTGCTGATGTTATCAGATAACATGAAGATTGCAAAACCGATAAGTTATCTGTTAAAGATATGAAAATTACAAATAGACAAAGTTATCTGTTAGAACAAAAATACAGATAAAGTTATTTTTTAAAAACATAAACAATAAAAATACAAATAATATTTCAAACCAACAAATAAAATTATCTGTTCTAATTGTTTTATTTCTATTAGAGACATAAAGATTGCAAACTAATAAAGTGATCTGTTAGAACAAAAACACAAATAAAGTTATTTGTTAAAGTCATATATAACGAAAATGCAAACAATATTTTAAACCAACATATACATTATATGTTCTAATCATTTTATTTCAAAACAATAGATGACAATATCAACGTATAATCTATTTAGCCTAAATTATTTAAATTTTTAGTTGTAATTTAATTTTTTTATATTTATTATTTTTCATTAATATTTTGTGATTTGTTTGTTCGTCTCGATGAAAGAAATATAAAAATTATAAAATCACGTCAAAAAATTAAAAAAAGTCACTAAGGAAGAAAAATAAATAAATAAAATCATATTTTAACTTATTTTTTATTTTTTCATTAATTTTTTGTGATTTGTTAGTTCGTCTCGACGAAATAAATATAAAAAGTATAAAATTATGTCAAGAATTAAAACAATTACTAAAGATAAAAAAATAAGTTAAAAAACACCGTGTTTTGATTTATTTTTCATTTCTCATTAATTTTTTGTAGGTTTTTAGATCGTCTCGACGAAAGAAATATAAAAAGTATAAAATAATGTCAAAAAATTATTTTTTGGCTTATTTTTTATTTTTCTAATTTTTTTTAACTTTTAGACTTAATTTTATACTTTTCAAAATTTTTCTATCGAAACGAACCAATATAACACAAATAATTGATGAAAATATTATAAATACAAAATAACTATGCTTTTGATGATTGTAAGAGTGTAGAAAACATTGAATAACAAAAGAAACGACCAATAAGAATAATGTTGTCTATTAAAAGACATAACATATTAACACTTTTAAAATAATAGATCCTAAGTCAAAAAAATAAATTAGCATAGGCTTAAAGAGTCTATTCACCTTATTTTTTATTTTTTATTTTTTATTTTATACTTTTCACCAATTTTCTCTAAATTTTACCGCACATCGGATGCCTAAATAGTTAAAACTCATTCATAACTTTATTATTGTAATTTAGGACAAGTCTAGCTAAATGTAGACAGCACAATGCACCGGCCACAAGTACTGTCCGAATGGAGAGATGACATATTCAATATCGGTGTGCTGATGATGCAGGGGCAGCTGAAGTCATATGAGTGACGACTAGGGATATTGGAGAATGAGATGCAATCCCCGTCATCTTTTCAAAATTCAAGGTCAATTCGATTTGGCTTTATTCTGCTCTCTATCCTTAAACATAGCCCCTATATATCCCACAATTAACCATACAAAAATCATCTTCACAAACCATCGATACAGACAAATATATGCATATATAAGTGTATTTTGGTTGTTGGGTTTCTTTGGTTTTGTGCTGAACTTGTCATTGAAAAGCCAAAAAAAATGGAATCCGCAAGCTGCCATTCTTCTTCAACTCCCAAAATAGAGAGAAGGGTTGTAGAGAAGAATAGGAGGAATCATATGAAGAGTCTCTATTCCAAACTCTACTCTCTCCTCCCCAATACTCCCTCCAAGGTCTCTCTCTCTCTCTCTCTCTCTCTCTCTCTCTCTCTCTCTCTCTCCAGATGTATACTGGTAGTATAAAGTATGAAACAATGTTGTTTGGTTGCAGGAGGCAGTACCACTACCTGACCAAATAGATGAAGTTGTGAAGCACATAAAAAGCTTAGAAATGAAGTTGGAAAAATCCAAGGAGAAGAAGGAAAGCTTATCAGGTAGAAAAAGATCACATTCCTGCACAACTGAATCCAAACCACCTCGGATTGAGATTCGCAAATTGGGTTCTACTCTGGATGTAGTTCTCATAACTGGGGAAGATGATAAATTCATATTTCATGAGATTATTCGATTAATTTACGAAGAAGGTGCAGAGATCTTGAATGCTAGTTTCTCAGTGTCTGGGGATTCAGTTTTCCATTCAATACATGCAAAGGTCAGTATACAATATGCATGCTACGTATTAAGCTCACATAATGAAATTCGATTAATTTACGAATAACGCAATCATTTAACTTGAATCTTTCTCGTAGGTGGGGGAAATCGAACCAAATTCAGTTGCAGCGCGGGTATCTAACAGGCTGAAAGAGTTTGTTTACGAATCCATGAGCGAGGTGGGATCAGTGCCAGCAGAATCGTGGAAATTCGAAATTGAACCTGATACATGGGAGTTAAAAATTCCACAAGTATTGCCTATGGGATTCCAGAATACATTAACCCCCTAAGGTTGGAATTAGCAATGGCCCAAGACGCATAAATATTTTCAGGGGAAACTGAGATGCCTTGTGCCAATAATGTTCTGGGTTGCATAATGTAAATACCAGGCACAATTGCAAGTGTTTCTTCCTCTGATGTTGTCATCTCCTAATGCACGTAGAAATCCTTGAGTTATGACAAAAATCAAATGAGCTTCACCTTGGTTGTATAAATCTAACGAAATGGAAAAAGGACAATAAATTCTTATCTTTGTTAAAATTTGACCATTGATTTTTCGTTAAAGTTTTTTTGAGCGTAACTCAAACGATACGCAATTGAGGTTAGAAAGCATTTTAAAAATTGTCAAGTTATGCTCTCTCTTTGTCCGACAGTTCTAGTATTTGCTTTATGTTAAAAAACATTTGTGCATACTTTTAGTATTTTTTACTATTATTTTTCCTGCAATTAGTTGTTAAATACGAACAAATTAATAAATATTTTTTGTGGCACATTAAAATTACGAGAGAGAGAAAAGAATAATAACTTTAGAGAAATTTGGCCCCACTGAGATAACTTTTAGCAATGTGAAAATCTATAACAACCTACCACCGCCCAATAATTATTTATTAAAGTAGTCGAATGCTGAAAGTGTCTAGCAAGTCCTCAGATGGTTTCTTTCCACGAAATGACTGGCTTTAATATTGTTATATGGGTACGTGTTAATGTATAGATTGGCCTGTGTCTGTCGCATGTTTTTTTATATGATTGACGACTTTGGTTCAAGTCTACGGTCACAGTCCGAGTCGATAGCACCACCCGAAAGTCTTTAAGTCAGGCCGCTATTGATACAGTGACTTCACTCACACAAGCCCGTCAAACACTATGGAGCGGGTCCCTGAGCCCACGAAAGCCCATTCATATAGTGACTTAGTTGTCCCACATAAAGAAAACAAAAAAGAGAGGTTAACCCAATGTGGTGGGGATTAGATAGATATCTCATGATTAATGGGTAGACAAATCAAATCGAATCGAGTCGAGTTAAATTTATTTTTTCTTATTCAGGTTTGTTCGTTGAAATGTTAATAAATTCAAACTCGAGTTTGAACTCAGTAAAAAAAAATTGTGTTCTGCTTGTTCTGAATTGACTTAGATTTGAATTGAGTTTGAATTTGTTTGTAAATCGTAATGAGCAAAATAAATATCATACATTTACGCCCAACGCAATAGTCAAGGCTTCAAATAAAAATTTCATTGAGGAAAAGATACCCTAATTTTGACATGATGACTGACGATAAGTTTGATTTGGTGAACTTTTTTGAACAAACTCTATCTCAATTTGTCTTTTGAATATATACTTAGGAAAAAAGAATTAATTGATTTTATATACCAAAAAATTAAATATTTATAAATAGATCCCTAAAAATATTATTTATTTATTTATCTAGGTTTGCGAGATTAATTGAGCTGAATACAATTATATTCACTTTAGGCGCTTTTATTAAAGGGGTTTAAAATTGGGGCCCAAATCCAGTTCGTTTAGCAGAAAAATTAAATTCAAACGCCCCTTTACTGACTTGTGTCTCGAATAATTTGCAAACTGCTCGTGTGTAGTTGAACACGTAATCATATTTTTCAGATACGTTGATAAACTTAATCATAATTTTCACATATTGATATGCTTTTTATATACAAGAAGTTAGAAACACATTCTCCACATGCAAGTGTGCGAGAGAATACGTAAGGTGTGAAAGTAAGATAATTTTATCAATTTATCCTAATAAATGATTTACAGTATAATGTAATTGTTTAAAAATTTATATAATGTTGGATAATTTAAAAAAATACTTTTGTGATCGAACTTCACATCTTGTTCACTCTAAAAAAAAATCTTCCTTATATTAGAATAGATGTGTTTTTAATTCTGCCGTCCAATGGTTCTAGTCTTTTGGAAAATTACCCACTTATAGAATTATCAAAGCAGTAAAAAGTCAAAAAGTTGGACACGAAATAAAAGAAACTAGTGGCCGGCACACGAAATACGTGTGCAAGTTGAACGTCAATAAATACATAAAAAAATTAATGTCGCATTACTAAAAATTGAGCCTCATTGGTGAACAATTTGCCATGAGTGTAGGAAAATCGTTCGTTATTGATTAGTAAAAATTAATCGATCAAACAAATTAAAACATAAATACAGTTATATACTTGTGAAATTATAGAGGGAGATGAAAAATGCGTTGAATTTGTGATCCAGTTTCGAAACAAAAATCTCAATTTTAAAATTATTTTCTTTGAAACAACTCAATTAAATTTAAAACACATAAATGCTACTCTCCGTGAAAATGAGAGAGAGCGAGAAAGAGAAAAAGAGAGTTGGAAGTGGAAATGGAAATCATGTTGAGAATATAAGAAAGTGGGCGATTTTTTTTTTAGAGTGAGGTATTGTCAATTTTATCCATATAAGTTAATTTTTTATCCATTTTGTAGTGTGTAAAAATAGTTTTTATTATGGATAATTTTGACAAATTAAAAATCATGACAAATCTTAAAAATATGAAGACACCTAATTTAACTCTCACTTTATATAAAAGAACAAATGACAACATTCAACTAAAGTGAAAAAATAGGTGAAGGTTTTTCTTTTAATCTTAATTCAATTAAAAGTAGGAGAACATAGTAATTCATGTTGATTGTTTTTTAGGAGTAGCAGAATCTCAATTATGTATCAGCAGTTAATTATTTGTTCATTTTTAAGTGTGTAAATATAGTTTTTGTGATGATTATTTTTGAAAGTAAAAAAACGTGACAAACCTTCGAAAATAAAAAACACCAAATTGCTCTCTCTCTCTCTCTCTCTCTCTCTCTCTCTCTCTATGAGCAAATTAACAAGAATATAAAACTAGAGGGGTCTCAGTATCTTATTATTTTTCATTAACGTTTAACTGTTTTTGAATTTAAATGAAAATTTCAAATTAACTATGGTCTTAAAAATTGAATCAAAAAACTTTTTCCCAATTTTTAAAATTTTCGATGAGTGTTTTTGGTCCAATTGATGAGACCGTGTAGTTAAGTATTATTTTTAATTGAGCTGTACACATAACTTAGGAAATTTAGCTAGAGCAGGTGTGGGATAGGCTAAGATTTTACAAAATCGAGCACAATAAGTAATAGGGAAGTAAATACTGCAATTTATTTATTTATAGTTTGTGACTACAACAAATTAGTCCAAACAGACAACACAATTTACACTAAAAGGGGCCACATAGAAAAAATATATTCATAACGCCTCTACCCATGCTCGTAGTTTAATCCAACCAATCAAAGTTATCAATTTTGTACTGATAAGCGTATCGTTTTTATTATTAGTACAGTACGTATCACTATCGGTGTGTTCCGATGTACTATTTCGAATTTATCGTTAAAAAATAATATACAATTCTATATTAATTGTCCAAACAATTATTAATTAAAAATTAGAAAGAAAAACATTATACAGTTCTATACCAGTGCACCCCTGAACATGTCAGTATAATACAAAAATAGAGCAGTATCATTGTGAGACCGCTACGATACATACTATCCAATACCAAGTGGAGATGAATGATTTGCAACTTATTCTAAACATTTCAGATGAACTCTCTAAAATAGAATAAAAAAGGGGGTCGTCGTAATTTTGTGTTCAAAGTTCAAACAGTTGACTAGTTTAGATACGATTGGATTTAACCTAACTTTTTACAAATTATTCTATATTTATATTAAAAGAATTAATTTTTTTTAATTTTCAAAGATTTTGGTTCGTTTCGATAAGTTGTGTCCCAACATTTTTCTCTGTCACATATTTATGTGAAATTATTTATACTTAGGTTTGAGCTCTACATAAATACTTGATAGGCAATAATATTGGACATCTTGTGGTGGTGCTACAAGATTACCCAATAATTTTTCTGGCCCATTTGGATGAGGTTAAATTTTTTTTTCAAAAGTTATCATCCCTAATAACTTATGTATCTTGCGTTTGACAATTTTTATATCTCTCTTTTAACTTTTCACCCCAGTTATTATCCGTGATGGGTTTTCTTTTTGATAATTTTTAAGTCTTCCTTAGTCTCCCTAAAAAGTTTTCCCCCCCTCTGGGGGGCAGTTTTGACGATTTCAACACTGTTTATCCCTTTTACCATGTGACTAATTTGGTAAACTTGATTAGGTTTTAAATAAGTTGTAATTAATTAATTAAGAAGTTTATTATTTTAATATACTTAATTTAAAAAAAAGGTAAATTTCACTTACTTCCCCTGAGCTTACTAACAAATTCACTGACCTTTTCCGTGGTTTTAACGATTGTACTGTTCCCTCTCGTTTTACAAAATAATCCTTCAGCACCCCCTTCTCTATAATTCTGTTAGTTGACTGTTAAAAGTTGATGATATCATCCTACCTTTTTTTCAAAAACTTTATTTTGCCCCTCCCCTCCCTTACCCCTTGCCCCCCAAACAAAATTCACAATCTACCAGTGATTGATCATATGCTTTTTTTTTTATTGTAAATTGATTTATTATTAAATTATTTTGTCATACCTTGGTTGTGGTTATGGAAGTGAATGGGACAATGAGCGTAGCTAATGTTATGACAAAATGTAAATATTTTTTTCAATAATATTTATGTTTACTTGACAATTTTATAAACTTCTTATACTTCTTTTCTCTCAATTTACTGTCCATTAAGAGAAGGCCAAAAAATAATTTTTTTTTCTAATGTGGGTTAGTAGCATTCGGTCAATGTTTTTTAGGAGGAAATTGTACATGGTAAATTCTTTTATTTATTTATTTATAAAATAAAGTCAAAATTTTCTTGAATCATCCAAAAATATTCATATTCATCACATGTCCTAATTGGGCTAACTTTTGAGGAAAAAAAGTGACCAACAGCGCTCATTCAAACCCTTTTCGATCATGCTTTCTAAATTTTATTCTTGAAAAAATACTAAAAAATTATCATTAACTTAAAAAATTATTTCATGACGAACGGTGAGTTCGGAATATTTTGATAGAGAGTTGTTGAAAAGTGATCGACACTGCTCATTTAAATCCTTTTCGGTCATACTTTCTAAATTTTATTCTCGAAAAAATACTAAAAAATTATCATTGACTTAAAAAATTATTTCACGAATAATCGTGAGTTCGGAATATTTTTATAGAGAGTTGTTGAATTATTGTAAGGTATTTGTTAATTTATATTTTGTTATTATTTTTTTTCTTTTGTTGATTTGTAAAACAAAGTTTAAAATATCTTAAATCATCTAAAAATATTCACATTCATTACATCTCTTAAAATGCTCAACTTTAGAGAGAAAAAATAACCGGCACCACTCATTCAAACCCCTTTTAATCGTGCTTTTCAAATTTTATTCTGAAAAAGTACAAAATGTTTATCATTGACTTAAAAAATTATTTCAAAATTAACTGTGAGCTCAGAATATTTTGATAAAGAGTTATTGAATTATTGTAAGGTAGTATTAAATTAAATTAAATTGTCATACCACCACTTTTCTATTAATCTATTATTAAATTAAATGAAGGTGTTATCAAATTTCCACAACCAATCAGTAAGTACCCCTTTTCTTTTTTAAATTTGTATTATTAATAAAATTATTTAATTATTCTATTGGTATTAATAATTTTGTTTTGAAATTTTTTCATTCCTATTAATTTTTTTTTTTTCCATTTTTTTTCCTTAGTTCATACCATTTTCATTTAAAGACAATGCACAATGCAGAAGCATCACAACCTTCATCTTTAAAGAGAATGCATAAACTGACATATACATTTTCGTTTAACAGAGCCATAGAAACTGCAACACACTTATACACACATTTCCATTTTACATTTTGCAAAACCATAGAAACTGCCATTACCATTACCATTTATGTTTCTATACAACAGAACATGCACAGTGACAAAAATGAAGATGTAATAGCTGAAGAAACAATATGCCATGTAACGTATCTGTATTTCCATAAACCATACGGAATTCGTACTTCATTGTTTCTTAACGGTTTCCCTGGCTTCATCGTTCCATCGCAATCTCCACAATTCACTGACCCATCCACCTTCTCCGGCAGCCGTTTCCATGGCTTCATCGTTCGGTGCCAAAATCGTCAAAACGTACCTGTCTGATACTAATTTTCCCATCTCCGTTATCAAGGATCTTTCACACTTCGTCTTCCTCCCTGGATCATCATCAACGGTGATCTTCCTCCCCAGATCATCGCCTTCAGTAAACACGAAGTGCTTCGGCCTTTGCACCTTGTTCTCATGTACTTCATGGTTCTGATTCAGGGTTCCATCAGAGAGATTATGGGAGAGATTGGAGAGTGCATAAGATCGAATCAGAGAAGGGTTTGAGGAGGTTCTGAAGGAAGGGAAAGTGCGTTAACTCAAAAAGGGTAGTTAACATAAATTTTAACACTGCTAGAAAAAAACTAACGGTAGGAGGTAGGAGGGTGTCGGGGGAATAATTTGTAAAGTAAGAGACAACAGTGCAATTGTTAAAACTACAAGAGATCAGTGCATTTGTCAGCAACCAATATATTTAATATGTAAAATCCATTCATTTTTTGTTATATTAAAATAATAAATTTCTTAATTAATTAAAATAAAATTATAAAAAATTAATTGAATATAGGGTACTGGCAAATGCAGAGACCTTTCCTTTGGTTTCAGAAAATATAGTAACCTCCCCTATTTTAGAAAATATTTGATTGTTTCCCCCCTCTCGTTAGTTTTTGATGGATGGCGTTTGGTTTACCAATAAATTAACCATTTTGCCCTTATGTATATACACCTTATGTTGGATACTAGTGGTCATTGACATCAACTGTGTGTGTTTTCCTTTTGCGTGTTATGTGTATATATCTCGTTAATAAAATTTTATTTTCAAATTTTGACTTCACAGTTTATCTCAAAATATATTTTTAATTCAAAAGTGAATTTTTAGAATTTTTTCAAAAATAAAATTTAGAAAACACGATCGAAAGGAGTTCAAATGAGTAGTGTCGGTCATTTTTTTAATACGGAGGTGGAAAAAGTAAAAAAAATAAAAAAATATGTTTATTTTGTCATCGTCGCGTTAAAAAAAGTGACGAATACCACTTATTTAAACCCCTTTTTGTTGTAGTTTTTGGATTTTATTTTCGAAAAAATTCTAAAAATTCACCATTGACGTAAAACAATATTTTGAAATGAACTGCGAAGTAGAAATTTTTAAATAAAATTTTGTTAACTGAATGTGTGCACATAACATACAAGAGAAATTTTTCTTAAAATCCAAAACGGCAGAGTTTTGGGTCACATGCTGTTTGTTGTGGAGCACAACACTCACCCCACTCCCTAGCCGCAAATGTTGGATTCAAAGGACTAAAGCTTCCATTTGGAGTAATCATAACTTATGTTAGAATTTGGTAAAATTGCTACATTGTTAATCGATATAAGCATTCATTTTTTCACTTTTTTTGTTGCTTTTTCCACATGCGGATGCATGTGTGGTAGCAACGTTTCTAAAATCAAATGAGCCTAACGAGGGGAGCATTAAAATTTGGGCCAAAATGTTACAATTTTTTAATATATGTCAAAGCTTAACTTATTTATAGAGAAAATCAAAATTAAATGAATTTTGATTGAGTTGATATGAACTTATCTTATGCAGCTTGAAATGTTTTGATGAGAAATAAGCCGAATTAGTGCATACTAGGTTTGCATGAGGTTAATTTTAATGAATTTTAAAAAATACTTAAATTTAATTTATTTATGTAAGAATAATTTTGAGTGAATTTTTAACGAACGAGCACAAATTTAAACTCAAGTAACTTATTAGTTTATTAATTCTAAATGAGAATCATATACTATATTTAATAATTTTGATACAAAACAAAATGAAAAAGAAGTATGCTAACATTCTTTTACATGAAACAAATACATTCATGTTTTTATTATGACCAATAGTACATAATAAAAAAATTATTGTACTAAATACGATAAAATATATGTTTTTTTTGTAATTTTTGTATTTAAAACTTAGTCGCCCATTATTTTGATGATAATTCAAAAAACAAAGACCTGTAAATATAATTTTATGCTTACATTTGTTCGAATAAATGATTGTGACTTTTCTAAAATTACGTACTAACAAAAAAAATTTGAGGTGGAGAGCAAAAAAGAATTTGTGTGCCTTGAAAAATAAGAGAATAATTGGAGGTCTTTCTATAAACATTAGAGGGTATTTTAGAAATTTAAAAATTTACCTATGATGACATTAACGGAATCCATCCATTATTTGATAGAAGTTAGCGTCAAGGAAGCGGGGGGGGGGGGGGGGGGGGGGNTTATAAAGTAAGAGAGGTTATTGTATTTTAAAAAACCAGAGAGGAGGTCTCTGCATTTGTTAATAACCTCATGAGAGGTTAGTGCATTTTACCCTTGAATATATTAGGTTTTGTGTTTATATACTTAATTAAATTTAATACTATATGAAGGCTAAAATAGTTTATTTGATAATTTTTTTCATTATCCACCCACTATTATCTCTTATTTCATAAAAAAATCCAAACAATGTCAAATTTTATCACTATATTTAATCCATCATTCAAATCATCTACTTTTTTACTTCTCCTCTATAAACATCATATTAATATGGACTAGCCCTTCAAAAATAATAACTCATCTTATTTTATCTCCCTCTATAACTTGTTATCTTAAAATAATCTTTCATCCAATCGTGACCTTGGAGATATTGGTCTTTTCATACTATGATAATGTGAATTTCATATAGATGCGTGACATAAATTTCATATAATTTTAGAATGAAAGAATGACCGATGGTAGAGTTTATCTTATATCGCTCACCTAAGTTATACAAAGTTGTTTAATATAATTTAGAAGATATTTCACCTATTGTCATATTATGTTGAAATCTTTCATAAAAACGCTTCAATGATATACAAGATCTTAGGTGGCCTTACATTGCATAGCCGAGGCTCACCTACAATTAAGTTCCGCATGTATTCAATCTATACCTATATATTTATGTGTTGCCATAGTTAAATGGACTACGGGCACTATTGTGCATTGTACACAACAGGACATGCTGTGTGTTAAAACGATTTTGTTTTGGTTGCAGAACGCTGTCCGAACAATAAAACGCTGATTATTTTATGAGTCAAAACGATATCGTTTTGACAAACAACACATAGCAATCTCCTCAATTCCTTATTAAACTTTAGGGTATTTCTACTAACAGTTCAAAGTGAGGAACTTATAATGTAATTAGTTCATCAAATTATAAAGATCAACAAAAAGTCTTTTTGACACGTCAATTTCAAAACTGCCCTTCGTTCCAATCTGTTATCTTTTGACACAAAAAATGCAACTATCCACCTGCAAAAATTCTGAATCTTTTCATTCCCTGTGAAATCCATTATCTCATTACTTCTCTCTCTCTCTCTCTCTCTCTCTCTAGCTTTACAAATGCAAATAGCTTATTCACAAAAACCAACAAAAGGCGTGGAGGCTTTTTTGTATTTGTTATTTTCATCAATTTTTTTGAAATTTATTTGTTTGTTGAATTTAAAAAATATAAAATTATGTTAAAAAATTAAAAACAATTACTAAAAATGAAAAATAAGTTATTTTTGTCATTTTTTTATTTGTTATACTTTCATCAATTTTTGAGGATTTGTTAGTCCATTTTGATGAAAGAAATCTAAAAAGTATACAATTATGTTTAAAAAATTCTAAAAAATTACTGAGACAAAAAGTAAGTTATTTGTTTCTTTACTCAATTATTTTTTTGTATTTGAAATATTTTCATCAATTTTTTAGGGTTTGTTAGTTCGTTCTCGTGAAAAGAATCCCAAAAATATAAAATTGTATCAAAAAATTAAAAAATATTCACTAAAGACGAAAATAAGTCATTTTTTGTCTTTATTCAATTTTTTTGTATTTGTTATATTAATTTTTTGGAGTTTGTTGGTTTTTCTCTATAAAAAAATCTATAAAGTATAAAATTTTGTGCAACAAATAAAAATAATTCACTAAAGATGAAAAAATAAGTCAAAGCAGACCTTTTTTTGTCTTTATTTAATTTTTTTGTATTTTTTATATTTTTATTAATCTTTTGGAGTTTGTTAGTTCGTCTCGATAAAAAAAATTTAAAAATTATAAAATTATGTACAACAACTAAAAAATGTTCACTAAAGACGAAAAATAAGTCACAACTGACCATGTTTTTGTTTATTTGTTGTCATTTTTGAAATTTTTTAGTTTTTGAACGTAATTTTGTACTTTTTTTGAAATCTCTTTTCGAGATTAACTAGCAATTAATAAAAAAATTGATGCACAATAAAAAATTGTAAAAAATATCATATAAGAACAAAAAAATAATAAAAAATAATTCAATAATTAACACAATCTAAATAAAAATA
>JABCMJ010029396.1:0-11605 GCA_014822125.1 Arbutus unedo | reverse complement strand
TGATAAAACTTGAGAGTAATTTGGTATTAAATTGTTTAGTCCGGTGTTTATCTTCCAAAAATAATATACAACCCCTTAGGTGGGATTGTTTTATTCCACAAACGAAAGGAAATCAAAGTAAAGGGCTATCTATTTATATATATATATATATATATATATATATTTAGTATGTACAATTAGTTAAAAAAATTACAAAGCCTACGTCCGAGGATTAATTTTTCTTCAAATTAAATTTGGGTTTTTACACTAATACAATCATGGTAATCAGTTTGACAAAAGGGCCAAAACCTGCTCTAGGAGTATCTAAATATAAAAAAGGGCCTTCAAACTTAGCTAGCTCCTATCCATTCATTTCTAGTTGTCTAGACCCTTGTATGTTTTGCCTGCTTGAAAATTTTGGTTGATTAAAATTTCCAGTAGCTGAATGATTCAATCCTCGTAATCATTGACCTTGACAAAAGGATCGAAACCTGACCTAGGAGCATCTAAACACAGAAGAAGCATCTTCATGCTTAACCCGATCCTAGTTGTGTGTCCTTGCTTGTCTTGCATGCTTGAAGATTTCAGTTGATTACAGTTTCTACTAGTTGAACGATGAAACCTTTACTGAGTTTCAGACAACTATGCCTCTCTATCTATTGTCTTATTCTTCAGTTGATTCTCTTAATTGGCTAGTCTCATACAAGTCGATTAAGAAAGATGCTGAAGATGCAGTGCAGGCCCTAAGATTCTCGAGGCCCGAAGCGAACCTTTCTTTTGGAGCCCTTTATATATTTCGCGTAGAGAATATATACAACTACAAATCTCTATAAAGAACCATATAAAAATATTGCCATCGCAAAACTGTATAAAGCATAAGTGCTCCAAAATAAATGATCGTTTCAATTATTCAAAAAATGTATCATTTGAACATTGCCCTTAACTGCAAACGTACTAATTCAGTTTTCATAATCAAGTTTTTTAACCAGAGCCTTCTAATAATTCATAATTTTAGCTTCAATTGATTTTCCCCATTTAATTCAACTTCATCCCATTTTCACACAATAAGAGGTTCTCGAGAGAAACTTGTTTTGGTTATTTTTAAACTAGGCCTCGAGTTGTTGGTGTTATTTTAATATTGTCCCCAGACTTGTCTGGTCTCTTGATATATTGGGCCTATTTTTATAAAGTCAAATTTAAAACTATAAAAATTAGACCTAATATTTAAAGAGATTCAAATATTAAAGGGACTTTTTTGGGGCCCCCGGAGCGGTGGCTTCCTGAGCTTCCCCTCAGGGCCGGCTCTATGAATATGTTACCAATGCTTTTATAATATATAGTCTCTTACACACTTAAATGATTGCTTTTTAATTTTTTTCATAAATTTCTTGTTGCGAGGAACACATGAAAGAAAATACGTTCTTTTCCTTTTACTTTACTTCAATAAGATTCTTTCAGCAACAATTTTCTTGCACTAATTTCTTGACAAATGAGCACAGCTAAAAGAAATAATATTTTTTCGTCCGAAGAAATGATGGTTTACTTCATCTAATGTTTTCCTGAATTCTTGTAGTTGTTATGCAAGTAAAGTAAAAATTATTGTGTACAATATTAGGTGACATATAAGCGCATTAAGAAAAATCAACAGTGTTATTTATAAAGAATTGAATTACCATGGAAATATGAAAACTATTTTAATTTGAAAGAACAAAACTTTGATAGCTTACTTTGCCTTGCACAATTTAATTCTAATGATATTGTGTGACGTGAAATTACAAAAACCAGTATCCTACTAGCTACATAAAAATCATAGATCTATCGAACATATGACTAACTAACTAATACACTTCGCTGTAGTTGGTAGGCATCATAGCCCTAGTCACACCTCTCCTACAAAATTTCCAATCATGCCCTTGCATGAACGGACATATACATGAAACGAAAATGATAATCAAAGGTCCACAAGCTACAAAATAAAAATGAAAACAAGAATAAATTAAAGATGAACAAAATATCATAAAAAGGAATCACAATTAACTAATAAAAGTAACTTTAGCTACAAACTTTTTCAAATATTATTGAGAGTTGTGATGTCCTGTCCCACATCGAAAGTCTACATGAGTGATCCTGGGTATATAAGGAACCATGTAAAATTACTACTAACAACTTGGGTTTAAGCATTTTGGATCACGTATTGGGTCAGTAATTTACATGAAGCGTTATAAGAGTACTTGCATGTAGTGTAGTGTAGGTTATTTTAAATCTCCATGGTTAAGAGTTATTTATACTATATCACTCTGGAATTGTTGGGATTGGCTTCGCATGTTATAGTCATGATTCAACACTCATGTTTTTCTTTTCTAAAACAAAGTTTGAGTATGTCAATTAAAGGACTAGGGAAATTCGAATATTGTCAAAGATAGAATAGTGTTTTTCATTTACTACTTATATCTCAAAAATCAATTAATGGGGTTATTTTCCTCCTTTTTTTTCTTTTTTTTTTTGTGAAATGTTTTCCAATTTTGAAAAAGTTATCACACAAATCTAATTGTCAATTAACTACAGAGAATCTAGTAAATATTTTTTAAATTAAAATAAATGGCAATACGCAATCAATACATGTCACTTGACTTATTCAGAGCTCTCTTAGTAAAAAGTACTATCACATTGCTATGTAGTGTAGATAGATTTAAATATGATTCAACCAAGCGTTAACTGATTTTTCATGAACTTAATTTTCAACGAGGATAAAGTACATATATAATGCAATACTAATGTCCTCAAAATACAAATAAGTCTCCTTAAATACAATGGACCTAGAATTCCTCCAAACAAATAAAATTGCTTATTATGGTGTGCCTAAGAATCCTCAAAAATTAATACAGTTACAAGGATTAAAAAATCTCTGGATAAAATAATCTTTTAAATTCTTCAAAGCTGGCTACCGCCAAAACTACTCCGTGCATAAAAAATATATAAAAATAAGCTGGAAAGTATGCAATACAAGAAGAATAGATAGGCTCGAATAAAAATTATCAATAAACAACTATCACAAGTCAAATTGAATTAAGTTGGAATAATGTTTAGAACAAGTTAGTCAAATCTCTTACAAGACTACTTGGGCAGCATAAATAATTTTTTTATAATTTAAAATGTTCGGGTTAATTTACACACATCTTGACTAATCTCCGAACCGTATAAACATAATATTGTACTATCTATAAGACAATTAACTGCATGTTGTTAATTCTCAAACATGATAGGCCTGCACAAAACCAAGCTGATCCATCGTATATGACTAAAGACCATGACATATGATGTGTATGAGTTTTACTTGCATTGTGTAGAACTTACGTTCATTGGATGATCCCAATCACATTTAATTCAGAGTTGTAACCAGAGATTTATGTCCTTGACATTTCTCAGCAAAATACCCCATTCACGCATCAGACCTTTTTTTATTTTGATCATGCATCAGATCTTGTAATAATGTTTTGCTTTGGTCTTGTAATGGTAATCATGTATGTAACGTTTGTATCTGGAAGAAAAGGAAATGATTTAGAAATCAGCCTCCTTATATAGGTTAATTGATCTACTTCCTTTTCCTCCATATGTATTGTTCCAAAGAAGGAAAAAAAGGGTAGAATCTTGGACCCTTTGGTCGATCTCTCTGTTGTTGTTTTTTTTGTGCTGTTTCTTCAGCAATAGTGAATCTAAAACACTACAACACTAGAAGCAGAGTTGCTAGCTAGCCCATTCAAATACCATATTTTGTTTAATTGTTACATTGATGTTGTGGATCGAAGAACCCGAAGTAACTAAAGGCCCATTTATTTGATGGGACTAATATTGCAAGGATATATAATAGGAGATGCAGATTCCTCAGACTAATTGATCAGTAGTATCGTTGTTGTTGTTGTACTAGGTACCTAATGTTATTGTTATTAATAATAGCCTACTGGTTCCATTAATTTCAGCTAGGCTCATCGTTTGGCAATCCTGTACGACATCAACTTTGAAGAGGATAAGGTTAACAAGCTTGAAGTTGGTAATATGGCGGAGGAGAGTGGGTTGGATAGTGATGAAAATATTCAGGAGGTCACCACATCAAGAAGCCTTGCACTTGAAACTGAGGCGATGGGGACAAGTTCAGCCTCAAATGGGGGCCATCTTGACAGAGAACATAAGAAGAGTAAGAAAGAGGAGAGCACCATAACGGTTCCTTTTTACAAGTTGTTCTCATTTGCAGATTCTGTAGATGTTGTCTTGATGATTGTTGGTACAATCGGTGCTGTTGGGAATGGTTTATGTATGCCTCTTATGACTGTACTCTTTGGCGAATTAATTAATTCTTTTGGAGAGAACCAAAACAACAAAGACGTGGTTCGCATAGTTTCTAAGGTAATACAATCATTAAATGAAAATATTACGCCCACAATTTTCTCCATATGCATCATGGTAAATATATGTAGTGGAAGTCATAGTGTTCTTGTGCTGAATATTTCATTTTCCAATGGTACATGAATATAATTTTGGACATATCCTAATTCTTTTGTCGTGATATGTTGGAATGAAATATCGTCACTAATTATTTGATTGATCTTGTAAGGTATCAGTGAAATTTGTCTATTTAGCTTTGGGGGCCGGCGTGGCAGCATTCCTCCGTAAGTGCATC
Organism: Arbutus unedo; assembly: GCA_014822125.1. NCBI lineage: Eukaryota > Viridiplantae > Streptophyta > Magnoliopsida > Ericales > Ericaceae > Arbutus > Arbutus unedo. Next base: position 6,951 of record JABCMJ010029396.1, on the reverse strand, counting down.
CATTGACACAAATGCAAATAAGAGAACGTTTTGAGCAAAGAAAAACTTTCAAAGTATTGGTATCCCTATTTTGAATGACGAGTGTTTTTTTCTTTTTGGTTTGGTAGAGGTGTCTTGCTGGATGGTGACGGGAGAGCGACAAGCTGCAAGAATAAGGAGTCTTTATTTGAAAACCATAATGAGACAAGATATAGCTTTTTTTGACAAAGAAACGAATACCGGAGAAGTTGTGGGTCGAATGTCTGGTGACACTGTTTTGATTCAAGACGCTATGGGTGAGAAGGTACCGATTCACCATTCCTCCTCAAACTAGAAAACACATAAAGTTCGCATTTTCTTGCATTCCCAAATATTCACGTTCTGTGTTTCAATGCAGGTAGGGAAATTTATACAACTAGTCTCCACATTTTTGGGAGGCTTTGTGATAGCATTCATCAAGGGCTGGCTCCTTGCGCTTGTTTTGTTATCCTCCATTCCTCTACTTGCAATAGCCGGTGGAGCCACTTCTATCTTCATATCCAAAGTGGCATCCAGCGGGCAAAATGCTTATGCTAAAGCAGCTACTGTAGTTGAACAAACTATTGGCTCAATTAGAACCGTAAGTAACTAATCCAAATATCAATGTGATCATTTTGAATTTCATAAAACTCATATATGTATGTAACTATTATAATTTCATAAAACTCGAATGGTGAATGTAGTTTTGTTTATTTTCTTGGCTTTTCTCTTGATTTATGTCATCTTTTCCACTTGCTATGTAGGTTGCATCTTTTACTGGGGAGAAGCAAGCTGTAATTAATTATGAAAAATCTCTTGTGGATGCTTACAAGTCAGGTATTCAAGAAGGCTTAGCTGCTGGACTGGGTTTCGGAGTAGTTATGTTTGTTGGATGTGGCACCTATTCTTTGGCTGTATGGTTTGGTGCAAAGATGATAATTGAAAATGAATACAATGGAGGCGAAGTCCTCAATGTTATTGTTGCTGTGTTGACTGGTTCCATGTGAGTGTCACTTTTGAACCTTTTTTCAATTTGCTTTAAAAAATCATGTCCGCGTACCAAAAAAGTTACTTCCTTTGAACCTCTAAAGTGACATCACAAGCATCACGAGTTTATTCACCTCTATAACCTATTATGTTCTAAATTCGTTTATAATGTTTGGTGTAATATGGTTGTTTTAGGTCTCTTGGTCAAGCATCTCCATGCATGGGTGCATTTGCCGCGGGTCAAGCTGCAGCATTCAAAATGTTTGAGACAATAAATAGAAAGCCTGAGATAGACACATACGATGTCAAAGGCAAAAAGTTGGATGATATTCATGGGGATATAGAGTTGAGGGATGTTCATTTTAGTTATCCAGCCAGACTGGATGAACAAATATTCAGTGGATTCTCACTTTCCATCCCAAGTGGCATGACAGCAGCTATGGTTGGACAAAGTGGTAGTGGAAAGTCAACAGTTATTAGTTTAATACAGAGATTTTATGATCCACAATCTGGTCAAGTCCTCATAGATGGAATTAATCTTAAAGAGTTCCAACTCAAGTGGGTTAGGGAGAAAATGGGTCTTGTTAGCCAAGAGCCTGTGTTGTTTATGTGCAGCATCAAGGATAATATTGCATATGGGAAGGATGGGGCAAACTTAGAAGAAATCAAGGTAGCAATTGAGCTTGCTAATGCTGCCAAATTCATTGATAAACTACCCCAGGTTCATACTAACTTTATGCATTGTAATATATTACTTTCATGCTCGAGCATGGTTAGATTATTTGTTTTGCCATATGAAGTCACATGTTGTTTGGATTTAGGGACTAGACACCTTGGTGGGGGAGCATGGAACCCAACTGTCTGGTGGACAAAAGCAAAGAGTCGCTATAGCCAGGGCAATTCTAAAAGACCCACGAATTCTACTATTGGATGAAGCAACAAGTGCGCTCGATGCAGAATCTGAAAGGATTGTGCAAGAGGCATTGGACAGGATAATGGTCAATAGAACAACTGTCATTGTTGCCCATCGTTTAAGCACAGTAAGGAATGCTAACATGATTGCAGTGATTCACCAAGGAAAGATAGTTGAAAAAGGTATATTACCTTGCTATTTATGGTACAATAGAACTATGAGTAACGAAAAGAACATTATTGTTTACGGTCATGACATACGTTAACACATATACTCATATGTGCATACCACAAAGAAATATTCATTTTGCATTGTATATGTTTATCGAGCAGGCTCACATTCGGTACTTCTTGAGGATCCGGAAGGAGCATATTCTCAGCTTATACGATTGCAAGAAGTTAACAAAGATTCCAAGCATGCTACAGTGGACCTAAGCAAATCAGATTCTATTACTGAATCAGGTAGAATGTCAAGTCAACGAATGTCATTCCTTCGTTCTATAAGTCGTGGATCCTCTGGGCCAGGAAACAGCAGCCGCCATCTTAGTGTTTCATTTGGTCTACCTACGGGACTCAATATTCTTGAAACTACATTGCCAGAAGCAGGAGCCATCAGCGTACAAGTGTCAAAAAAGCCTCCAAAAGTCCCACTGCGCCGACTTGCTTATCTCAACAAGCCAGAAGTTCCAGTGCTGATAGCAGGAGCTATCGCTGCAGTCATTAATGGCTCAATACTTCCAACTTTTGGTCTTCTAATTTCAGATGTGATTAAAACATTCTATGAGCCACACCATCAACTAAAGAAAGATTCAAAATTTTGGGCTCTCATGTATTTAGCCCTTGCAGTAGCATCATTATTATCATTTCCAGCACGGACGTACTTATTTTCTGTGGCTGGTTGTAAGCTGGTAAAAAAGGTGCGATCAATATGTTTTGAGAAAGTAGTTCAGATGGAGGTCAGTTGGTTTGATGAGCCCGAGAATTCAAGTGGAGCAATCGGAACTAGGCTCTCTGCAGATGCTGCTACTGTTCGGGGATTAGTGGGAGATGCACTTGCTCAAATTGTTCAAGACTCTGCTTCAACAATTGCAGGATTGGTCATTGCCTTCACAGCATGTTGGCAGTTGGCTTTTATAGTCCTTGCATTGATACCTCTCATAGGAGTGAGTGGTTATGTTCAATTGAAGTTCCTTCAAGGGTTCAGTGCAGATGCTAAGGTATGTCTTTTACCACTTACTTTCTTCCTCTTATCGAGGAACTCCACTTAACATAAATTTAGCGGTTGCAACATCTATAGTGTTTTCTGACTTGAAAGAAAAGGTTAACATCATAAGATGTTCGATAAAATTGCCAGAAGTTTGTATTCTTGCTTCTTCCCTAGGATTTATTAAGATTTAGATGCAATTCTTTTACAGATGATGTACGAGGAAGCAAGCCAAGTTGCAAATGATGCAGTTGGAAGCATACGAACCGTTGCTTCATTCTGTGCCGAAGAAAAAGTGATGCAATTGTACAAAAAGAAATGTGAAGGACCTATGAAGACAGGCATAAGACAAGGAGTCATTAGTGGGATAGGCTTTGGGGTATCTTTTGCCCTTCTATTTTTTGTCTATGCAGCTAGTTTTTATGCTGGAGCAAAGCTAGTTCAGGCTGGGAAAGCCACTTTTTCAGATGTTTTTCGCGTAAGTATCCAAAAGCTTAACCTTAAGGAAGCTATTAAAAAATTATTTTTCTTCTCAAACCTATCTTATTAAATTGTGGTGTGGCCTCGTAGGTTTTCTTTGCTTTGACCTTTGCAGCCATGGCAATTTCTCAATCAAGTAGCTTAGTTCCGGATTCTACTAAAGCCAAGCGTGCTGCGGCTTCAATATTCGCCATTATTGATAGAAAGTCAAAGATTGACCCAAGTGATGAGTCTGGATTGATTCTAGAGAGTGTAAAAGGAGAAATTGAGCTTCGCCATATAAGTTTCAAGTACCCAACTAGACCAAATGTTCTGATTTTTCGTGACCTCAGTTTGAACATTCACAGCGGCAAGGTAGAATATCTCCTCTTTTTTTTGTTGTTGTTGTTGTTGTTTAGAATGAAATGTGTTGTAGTTGTTACCAAACAAAAAGCTTTCAGCTCCAATTTATGTAAAACTTTCAGGCGGTAGCTCTAGTTGGAGAAAGTGGAAGCGGGAAATCAACAGTGATAGCATTACTGCAAAGATTTTACGATCCCGATTCGGGTCATATTATGCTTGACGGGATTGAAATTCATAGCCTGCAATTGAAGTGGTTGAGACAGCAGATGAGTCTTGTTAGCCAAGAGCCAGTCTTGTTTAACGAAACAATACGTGCTAACATTGCCTACGGAAAGGAAGGAAATGCAACGGAGGTCGAAATTCTAACTGCGTCAGAGTTGGCAAATGCCCACAAGTTCATTAGCGGGTTACAACAGGTCGCAACACTTCCACCATCTAACGTATATAGCAATACATTTTTACTTGTATATTTGGAGATTCATTTGCACCCAACTAACCATCTATATTTTCATTAACCACAGGGGTATGACACCATAGTAGGGGAGCGAGGAGTGCAATTGTCGGGGGGACAGAAGCAACGGGTGGCCATAGCGCGTGCTATGGTGAAAAGTCCTAAAATACTACTACTAGATGAGGCTACGAGTGCATTAGATGCAGAATCAGAAAGAGTGGTTCAAGATGCACTGGACAAAGTGATGATGAACCGGACCACAGTAGTTGTGGCACATAGATTATCCACAATTAGAAATGCAGACGTGATCGCGGTAGTGAAGGACGGTGTCATAGTAGAGAAGGGAAAGCATGACACTCTTATTAACATTCAAGATGGTTTCTATGCTTCCTTGGTAGCACTGCACATGAGTGATTCGTCATTGTAAACCTCATTCACTTTTTCCAAGATTAAAAGAAAGGGTTTTTGCTTTTGTTATCTTCCCTTCTACGTTTTGGGATTCTTTTTCCTTCAAAATTTTGAAATTTCGGATGAAATACATTTTTTCAGCTTGTGTTTTTCTCTTTAATTGAGTGAATAGAAAGAGAACCAAAGAAAAGTGGACATTTTTACCGTGATACAATGCTTTACTATTATTGAATAATTACGTAATGACTTAAGGCATCATTAAGGTGGTTGAGCTTTAGCTTTCGAGGGGGCTTTTGAATTCTAGAAATGAAAATGCCTTCATCTATATATTTGACTCAAGGAGAGCCTGATTGTTCGTACTCCATACTCTGAAAAAAGAATCAGGGACGAAATCAAAAATTGAAATAGAAAATGAGGGATCTAAACTAGAAATTTTTGTCCATACTCTAATAAAAGAATCAGGAGCGAAGTCAAAAATTGAAATAGAAAATGAGGGATCTAAACTAGAAATTTTGTAACATTGGTATTTTTGGGATAAAATCATGGAATCACAATACAATTGCTCTCTATATAGAAATTCACAAGTTGCTTAGCTTGCCGTATAATCCTTGTACACGATGTATATAGATGGGCTTTATCAATAGCTCTAATGCTTTTAGTTTGTCTTTTTGTTTCATTATGCCAAGTAATTTTTTGATTTCCTAAATTTGAGTGAGACTGAACATGAATGTGTTGCGGATTTGACCTAATCACACTCAATCGCACAAAAACAATCACATGAGAACAAAATGAAATGACTATAAAGATTTCTACTTGGTTCTCAAAATGTATAATTAGGTACATTTCTTGTGCACATCAACTTTTACTATGCATCGAATAGAAAAAATTATAGAATAATGCATCTACAACTGCTGCATATGATGATTTTATAAATTTTGTAGATTTTTAGTGTTAATTAGTGTATATAGTCAATGAAGCAGCAAATTAAAGCTGAATTAGGCTTCACAAGCCCAACATCATGTTCCATTTTAGGGATGAGGTTGGATGAAATGATGATACTTTAATTTTGATTGTGGATTGTGGATTATGTATTGTGGAATTGGTTATTTTTCAAATTATTTCTTGGTACTCATACTTTGTGATCAAGTTGGTTTCTGGCCTACTTTTGTTAGTGAGTGTTATGACAAATACGATAAATAAGAAAAATAATCAACAAGAAAGCGGAAAGACACAAAGATTTACGTGGTTCCAAATAAGCAATAACTTAAACGTACGTCCACGGGAGGAGAGAGATAGATTTCACTATAATCAAGAGAGATTACAAGGGCCGGCTATGTTCCGAAACCCCAATGTGAGGTGCCCAAGAATTTAGATCTCAACAAACTTTCTTGGGATATCTTTTAGAGAACCACATCTTTTATATTTATAGGAAACCCCAATAATAGGAAAGAATAACAATCCCTAAAGAATAGAAAAATAAATCTCACAACGAAAAGGTAAGGATATGTACCATCTAAAATAGATCAGGGAAACAAATCTCCTAAATCTTATCACTAGAATTTTTGCCCATCCCGTTACATACACCCAAACTTTTCTGGAATAGTCATCGATCAAGCTCATAAAATATTAAGAACCACCATTGGATTTAACAACAAAAGAACCCCAAAGATCTGAATGAAAATAATCCACCGTAACTTTAGTCCGACGAATAACTGTGCTGAACTTCATCCTGCACTGCTTGCCATACACACAAAGCTCACAAAAATCCAGCTTCTCCATCTTCTATCTGTAGAGCAACCTTCGTTTGCTCAATTCTGTCATCTCTCTCTCACTCATATGCTCAAGGCGCATATGCCATAACTGAGTCAAATCTGAATTTGATACCTTTGATGATAAGACTGTTGTTGCGGCACCTGAAACTGTATTGTCCTGTAGAACATAGAGGTTACCCACCTTCTGACCTTTCATAAGAACCAGCGCACCTTTCGAGACCTTCAGAACTCCACCTTCAGCTGTATACCAACAGCCATTTGAATCAAAGGTACCCAAAAAGATAAGGTTCTTCTTCAAATCTGGAACATGCCGAACATCTGATAGTGTACTCACAATACCATCATGCATCTTAATCTTAATAGTTCCAAACCCAACAGTTTTGCAGGCCATGTTATTG
>JABCMJ010029394.1:0-24412 GCA_014822125.1 Arbutus unedo | reverse complement strand
ACAGCACACCTGCTGTGCATTTGTGCACAGCAGGTCCCCCCATTCCCCCAAATCATGTGATGGTCCATTGTTGCTTGCTGGAATACAGTTTTTGGTTGGGATGTCAGCATGACCCCAATTTTATTTGTAATCCTGCACTTGACTTCGTTGAGTTTGAACAAACCCTGACATAAGTAGTAGACCACAATGTCATTAGAAATGAAATTAAAAGAAGAAAAAAAATCGGGATAGACAAATAGAGAACATAAATTTCTATTACCTTTTAGATTTCCTCCATCTTAGATTTCAGGTTTGAAATCTTCATGACATACAGATTTTTACCCTGAACAACTAAAGCCCTGCTAGTGGACAACATGGAGATTATTTTTTCCAAGAAATTAATCAGAAAATGCACAATTGACTAGAGATTCAAATGGCTATCTACTATCGAATAAAAGAAAATGTACAGCTCTTAAACAAAGATTACGAAACAGTTGTCCCGATGCACGTTCAATGCTAAAAAATACAGCAGTGTATGTCCATATATGCACACACATACCCATGCATAGTCATCATATGCAATTCTAATATTTATCGGCAGGATTCGGTAGGGGCCGTATGGTCCTCTGTTCATTCCTTATCAGCAGTCTATTTGTATAGGGAGTTCACCTTCAACTACAGCAAAAGGAATAGCATAGGGAGTTCTATAGGCATCAGAACTCACAGCGCACGGATGTAAGCCAAGTAACACAAGCGGCCTAATAAACACAAAGTCAAATATTTACATTAACAGTTTTTACTTTTGGGGATTTTCAGTCTACAAATTATTTATCAAACAACTCCACAAGGACTGGGAGAAACATATGAAAGGAAAAAAAAGACACGAAAAAACACAGCCCATTCGCCTCGGCCCTTTCTCGACTGCGTAAAGAATATTTACAATACTTCCAACCTATTTTTGCTCCAAGCTAAACAACTTCCAGAGAGAAAACCCTAAAACCAAAGCTACCCTAACAATCCTTACACTGCCACAAGCCTCTGCAGTCTTATTCCTCATCTTCAGTCCTCTCTACCAACATATAGTATTACCTCAAACTCAAAACTGGCAAGAAGTCCCAAGCCTCTGTCTCTGCTTCTGGCCCAAGGTCACAGACTTCCGCTGTGCAAAAGCAGGAAATAGCAGCTCTTGGAACTTCTCTAAAAACAGCCCCCAGTCCTCCTCGTTCATGTCCGCTAACTTAACGAAACTCATGCTCGCGGGAAGCTGCTCATTTGCACTCTTATGCCCAGATGATGAATTTCCCAGATAGCTATTTTCAAATTTCGCTCCTGGAAATTTCAGGTATTTCTGGTTCTTGTCACCAAAACTGGTGTTCTTGAGAGACATGGATAGCTTTGAAACACTAGGAATCTTTTCACAGCGAGAAAAACCGACAAACCCATTTTCCTCTTCTTCAAATTCTTCCTCTTCCTCGATGCTTTCCTCCAGTTTAGAAAGTGCAAAATGGCCATTACCTCCTACATACCCCAAATGGAACGGTGCTCTGGTCAAGAAGTCCTCGGTTGCTACTTTCTGAGTCAACTCAAATTCTGGTCCTTCGCAGTCAATATCAAATTGGATCTCCTCACCTCCTCCGTCAGTCTTGGGAGATAACACTTCCCCCTCGGCTACCAGCTTCTTCGCTTCAATGCATACAACCTCAAGCTCACTGGGTTCCTCCTCACCACGACGAAACTCCCTACTCATCATCTCGCCAATCTCTGCAAGACAGAGTCCAAAAGCAGCAGCTTCCTTGAGGAAAATTGTACAGAGAATCAAAACCCTGAGGCAAGCCTCTCGAATCATGGGAAGCTCACCACGAAGCATCTCAGAGTCTCTAAAAGGATTTAGGTTTTTTATGTACTCAAGCTCGTCCTCTGAAAATGGAATTGAAGCCTGAGCCCAATGGATCCACTCAAAGTACGGATCCTCCAAACTTTCAGGCAGGCAAAGGCCATGATCAATTGGAACAAGTTCTACTTGACCAAAACTCCCAACACTGTCCAACTTCCTTACTAGAAGATTCCCTGCATGCCTATCTGTGTTAAAAATCCTAACGTCCAATATCCCAATTCGATGGACAGCAGCAACCGGGAAGCTAGATGTCCCATGGTCACTGGCATCGAAATCATGTGGAATGAATTGTTGGAATGAAGCAATCTTGCTTACGAGCTTCTTATTCGGAGGATTGTTTCCACTTACCCCATCATTGACATTGAAGATTGAGTGAGTAATCTTCACGAGTGCAGTAGGGGGTACATTAGCAAAATGATCATAGTCAAGAAGATAGGCAGCAACTTCACGGAATCCTGTTTCCCCGACCCGTACAGATCGTTTCAGACCTGGTTGGCCAAGAGCTTTTCCCACAAAGCCTTTTGGATTGTTAGGCGCAAAAGGTTCTTCATCCGTTGGCTTCACAATGGCGAGGCTTTCACCTCTGCTGTTTCTAAAGTAGTATGCACCTCCAAGCCCACTGTGAACAGGAATTGGCTCAACACCAATCTTCATTGCCTTCACAATGTCCTTGACAAGTTGCTTTGTTCTAGCAAAGCTATTAGAGTGCCCTAATATCTCAATAGGACCACTCCGATCTCTTTGCTGGATATCCCTCCCAGTCGGCGAAAGACAAGGAGTTGATGAGCTTCTATGCATTAAGTTCCGTGTCAGAAGAAGAGGGGAATCATTTCGAATAGCACTAAGGTCGTTCTTCAACACCATATCACCAAATGTTAACGAGCTCTCTTCGGTCGAAACATTAAGAGCGAGCTGCAGCCTCCTCTTCACCGTATGTGCATTGTCACTACGGTCTAACTCCATCCCCAAGACACAACCAGTTTCAGTTTGCACAAAAACACGTCTCCTACCAGCAGCCTTTCCATCCATCCTCTTGTTTCCGGGATACTCCCCGCTAAAATACTCCCCACCTAGAGGACTCTTGAACATTGCCACGGCCATCTGTGTCTGAACAGGGCTGTCCAAGTTAGGAGACATAAAAGGAGGAGGAAGACCAATCAGAACCACAGCCGGCAGCAGAGATGGCAGGGGAAGAAAGCTTCTTCCTCTGTCTCAAGCAGGCGCCAAACTCACGAGTTGATTGCAGCCGAACTTGGAAAAAGTATGACACCAGTACAATCATTAATCAGAATATGGAAAGCTAAACCACCCCCATCGTCTCAAAACAAATGAAAAACCGTAGAATTACTACGGAGAAGGAGAAACAGAGGTAGCTCGATCACAACTTTAAGAGACCCATCTGATGATGTGAAGGAAGCAGGAAAGGACAATCTGTAGAACAAAGAAGAATTGAAAAAATTAGGCAAAAAATGCCAAGAATCAATGCATTAAACCCAGATATCTAAGAAACCAGACTTCGAGTAGCTCATGATCGTGAAGATAGGTTGAAGAATCAATGTATGTCAGTTCAGTCACAGATACAGTATGAGAGATCTGCAATTATGAACGTCAAAAGAAACTAGATCACAATGAAATTGAGCACCGAAATTACAAATCAAGTACCACTTCACAAATTTTCCACAAACCTAAATACAAAAATCCTTTGCGAGTTCTCAGCAAGGGAATAAAGTACAAAAGGTAAATCAAAGTTGCAAACGAATAACACAAAAGAAATTAGATCACCACAAAAGAAATTAGATCACCAACAAAATCTCAAATTGTAAAACTTTGACAATCAAAAAGAACATTTAAATTCTTCACATATTTAAAAAAAAAAAAAAAAAAAGGTTCACATGCTAATAAAAACCCTCGCGTTATTGCCACTCAGAGATCGGAAACACATAATCTGAAAGGTATTTCTACACAGTTTACCTAAATTAGACTAAATGGATACGAAATCCAACATGCGACAGATCCATCTCATAAAACTAGCAGAAAACCTAGTTTTAACAAATCTAAGAACTTCGTCTCAAATATCAGAAAAGAAACATTAATCGAACACAATCTAACTTGTATGCGGAAGATTAGTCTCGTACAATTATTAGAGAGTCTCTCTTCAACAAAAGCAAAGAATTTTGCCCTAAAAATAAGGGGAAATGAAGAAGATTTTGAAAAGAAAAAGAAATGCAATCTCTCAACCTACGCGTAGCAGCAAAAAACCCAACATTTGCATTGATATTCGAATATATACGAACCGATCTCGATAATCTTAACCCAAACCGGACATTAAGATGTCCCATTATCAACAACGGAACAAACCTAATTACAATCCCATTTTGGACTATCGCACATTGACGAATAGAAGAAATCGAAGTAAAAAACTTACCAGACTACAAGATCTGAGAAGAATCACACACAGAGATGACGAATCCGATCCAAGTCCGAAGATTCTGTCCGAAGATTTCAAAAGGCAATCAGAAGGTTCAAAAGGCTAGGGTTCCATAAGAGAGTTCCACTTAGAACCAAATAAACCCTCTCTGTCTCTCTCTATCTGTCCCCTATCCACCTTCCTTCTTCGCTCTGTGTCCGCAGCTTCTCTCTCTATATATATCGATTCAACTGTATGTATATCCCCACCTCCTCGCTCGTCTGCGAACGTTCTTTTAACTCTGGTCTCGATGCGGAGTAAGTGAAGAACGTACCCCACGGAATCCTGGTTAAGATAACAAACCCTGGTTAAGAGCAAAAGACTCGCATACCCTTCTCTCTCTATTCCTACGCGTTTTGACTTGTGGAGATTGGAAGGGTCTAGAACGGCGGATCGGAGCCGGTGGATTTTTATTTTGGTGAAAGGATCTGGGCCGTTGGATTGGGTACAGTGGCAGAGAGGGACGTGGAGCAAAGGGATTGGGCAGTGACGTGGTTAGGGTCAGCGTTCAACATGTACTGGTAAGAGAGCGGGGAGGATTTACAATTTCTGTGCCGATCTGATCGTATCGAATCCTGTATTTACTCATCTGGTGTTATGTCCTCCTCCTTACTTTCTTTCATCACATATTTACACCCAATTTGGTCTAACTTATTTAATAAAATTTTCTTCTTAGATTTTTGTTAAAAATTTTAAATTTTAAATTGTTAATTCTTAATTCTTCTTGAAAATATAAATAAAAAATATAAATTAATAATTAAAAACTTTAAAAAATTCACTAACGATAAAAGTAATCCAAAGTATATATATATTTTACATTTCTGAACTATTTTTAAGCTTGGTTTAGTATTTTGACTTTTTTTATTACTATTTACTTTCATCCGCACAAATTCATAATCTATAAAAATTAAGGCAAAGTAAAGAAAATTAAAAAAAGGTAAAAACAAAAATATAATTAAATTATAAGAGGATATATTTCGTGTAACGCCTTAATCTCTTAGGCTATCACAATAACACACTCAATGAGTATTTTTGAATGTGTACATTATGTACCACATAAATACGATTAGTGTGTACAATATATATTCCTTGAATGATATAAAAGCTTATAACATTTGCACCTAAATACATAAATGCAAAACATTTAACATTGAATTTAGGACGTTTATACTCTTGTCTTGTCTTGTCTTGATGTTATGAACTTTCAAAATATTACAATTTTTGTGTAAATTTATAAAACTAAATATTATGAAGTTAATACGATCCAAAAAGGTGGATACGATACATAATTAAATGGGGTTTTTTTCGTAACATTTCTCAGAAAAATCAAAATTGCTGAACTTTTATGGACAAAAAGAAAAAAAAAATCTTACATTTAATTTGTGGGGTCTTCTCTTAAAAGAAAATTGGGGAAGTAGTGAAGAAAAATCGTTTGTTTTATCTCAACCGAAGTGATTGACATTTGTAGGATGAGTGTGATGGTGCTGAGATGATGGGATGGTTGACATTAGACAACTACCACTCTTGTCATCTAAACCTATTCTATATAAAAATTTGAGGATTCCATTTTGAAAAATTAATTTCAGAATAATGGATCGGATTTGGTGATATACTAATAATGACGGAACTAGAAATTGACAGTGTGAAGAGAAAAGAGAGAAGAAAGAATGAAGCAAATGAACTAACGTTTCAAGACGGAGGGAGCAAAATATAAGGGCCAAGTTCTGAGGGACAATTGTTATAAATTTAAAAAGTGCAGTGGTAAATGTATAATTTTACACAAATCCAGTGCATAACTTCAAAAGTAAATTTCTAGGAAAAAAACAATTCCACACTTCCATGGATATACATATATACATACACGCACATTTTTTGGTTTATGTCTCTACCCATAAAAAAGATTGCTGTTTTATTTTTAAGAAAGTGGATGAAGAATTGTTAAATGAATGGGCATTGATATAGTTTCATATACTGAAAGAAAATGGAATGGTTTTTACAACAAAAAAAGTGGTTGTTTAAAAGTATTAAAATCAACTTACAGGTAAACAAACATATGACATACATTTAGCTTTGTAATTATTGTTTAATATTTACCTCCAAAATTTATGACCCACGGAGGGCGTAAATGGTTTTAATTGGATCATCTAAAGAGGACGTAAAATCTCTTGTTCAAGTACTACGTGTTCTAAGATATTGCTAAATCATGCAAGTTTAATTAAAGCTTCACCGACTTTTGTAAATTATTTTAACGATCATCAAATTAAGATCTTAAAATTTTCTAAGGGACATTGTTTCGGAAATATCTTAAATAGAGGGCAGACAACTCTCGCGGGTTCTTCTTTTGTCTTTCCAGAGAGTCTTAAATGCCTTAGCAAGTCACTTGTGCCCTATAACTGAATGCATAATATAGTACAAAGAATAAACAAGATGCACCTTCTTTAATAGCGTAATGTCTCATTGTTTTCCTTCATGAGTTTCATCTACTTGCAAGTTGCAACTATAGGGTTTTTTAGTCCATTTTGTGGTCAAACAATAAGATACTTCACTATTAAATTCATATGGCACCATCAAATGAGCATAAAATCTCATGAGGCATGTTTGATTGTTAGATAGGGGGAGGATATTATAGGGTGAGAGAACATATGGACTCATATGTCCTTCCATTATTTATGGTTGATGTTTGTAGATGGTCAAAACTAAGGGTCAGACTAGATAAGAGTGGACTGTTTGTCCATTCGGTACTACATATGGGAAATTTTCTAATGTCATGAAAAGAATAATATTGGCTAATCTCCCCTCTTCGGATTAATCTACCTCTTCATCCAGCGGTCAACTACAATCAACATCACTTTGTCTCATCTCTTCACACTTTGACTAAACACAATATAACTAAACCAATTCTCATGTCATGATTTCATCTGTTATCTTGTAGACCTCATATCTTCTCTCTATCCCCATAGTCCATGTTTCGCAATTCTTCCTAAAGATATCTAAAATCAAACATGCATAGAGGCCGTATGTAGTCCTACGCAATTGATCGTGATCCAATTAATCATAACATGCCTCTATTGTAGCATTGTGTATCTCACTCTGTGTGATATATATTTGATGGATGTAAAATTTTGCACATAAAAACTTAAATGATCAAACACTAGATATGTGGTTCTCTTGAATATATAATCTAAACTAATGCTAATATCTCGTCAAATAAATGTTCATTAATATGGAAAGGATTCATATAATGTCACCAAATTAATAGTGACTGGACTAATAATACCCCATACTCTATGGTGTTGTATATTGAGTCACTTTAAATATATAGTTTAATAATACGCTCATATCTTATCAAACAAATGAGCTCTATAAGTACACAATTATCAAAGAGGAAATATTGACAAAGGACAAACCCACATATTAAATTCAATAAAAGTAGTATAATTGAAAACAAAATTCTCAAAACATAAATAGTATTCTCTCCATTTTTTTTAAACTCCTATTATTTTCGGATAGTTAAAAATGAAGCACTTCCCTACATATTTTTTCTTGCTTTTCAAATAATTTAAAGAACCAATTGATGTTTTTAAATTGGTGGGAAAAAAGAAATTCAAAAGTCTTATGAAAATATGACAGAACTTTTAGAAAGAGATAAATGTTGTGGGACCGAGGGAAATGAGACAGAAAATATTGTTAGTGAACAAACAATAAGTTATAAAAATCTATGTAGGAGATCAAGGCAAGCATGTCCATAGTAGTCTCACTCCCTCCCACAGTGTGTGCCCGGTAAATTGACAAGAATTTGACACTATTATATTTGCTTTACTCAAGTTGCATCATAATTGTAAAGGTCGATATATATCCAGACAAAAATAAATAAATCAGAGAAAGAGGGGACCCTAAAGTGAAATAATTTAGCTTAGTCCCATTCCTGAGAAGCACCATACTAGATAAAAAAACAAAATGCATATATTACTTTATAAATGCCTAGATCCATGTAATATTATTTTAATGTAGGTATTCTGTAACAAGCTCTATAAATAAAATCCACGTAGTGCGTCCTTGATTAATTTTTGATTCCGCTTCACAGTTTTACGTCAACCTTTACTAATTACACTCTAGTTTCATGAATGGCATTGTAGGGGGGAGGAAATTGGGTTTTTTAAGTCAAATTTACAATTAAAATATGGAAACATTTACGATAGATTGCTAATCTAATTAGATCAAAAGTTTCATTTTCTAGTTGCAACAGTCGATGTACAATCGAAGCAAAAGCTCTAATGTATGTGTGTACATAGAGATATGGAGAAACACTAGTGAGAGAGCTAGAGTGAAAGGATACGGTAGCAAAATCATTTACAACTGGAAACAGATTCTCACTGCCTTGTTAGTGTTATTACTGAGGGAGATAATATTGTTTGTGTCCAATAGGTCAAGTGATGACCTGCACTTCGTTCGCGTTCGTTGATCATAAGCTTATGGAGGGATTTATCAAAGGAATTAATAAAGACAAATGGTATAAAAATACAAACATCTTTTCTATTACCTGTTTTCTTTCTCCATAATTAAATATGTTCCAATATTAACCATGCATGCCCTTGTTTCTTTATTTTTTCTTTTTGTGTATTTTGGATAGGAGTTAACAAAGATATTATTGAAGAAGTAGGGTACGTTAGGTCAAAATTTGGTAGGTGTGTACGTAATCAATTATGGGTTTACTAAAAAAATTTCCCCATCACATGATAAGGACCCCACTTAGTTTTGTTCATCAAGTAAGACTGATGAATGCTTCGCATTCCAAAGCTTGACCATATGATGCTTAAAGCAAAAAAAGTAAAAGCTTGGGGTCCTGTGATTTTTTTTTTTATCAGAGCCCAATATAAGGCTGCTGTAACGTGATCCAAAAAGCACAAAAATGGTGGATTTAGAATCCCAAAGGATATGGTGCAAATTAACCACTTTCTAGTGTATCCAAGTGTCCATTTTTTTTTTCAAATTATTATTTTAACCGAAGCGTTGGTGTTAGTTTAAGGGTCCGTATTGATTAATTCCGAAATTTTTCAGGTAATGATCACACAAATCTCTAGTAATTTTAAGAATTTTTTTATTGATAATAAGAGTTGAATTTGCGAGTTTAAAAGAGTTAACAATTGTTGTCAGTTTAGGCCCAGAAAAACTGTAATCCAAGAATTAATATTCATTCCAAATTTATCAGCATATTAATTTATCTCAGTTATTCGTTAATATCTATGATAACTTGTATTCAATTTTGAAGCTAGTTAAATATAACCTTTGGTTAAAGTTAGGATGTGTATTGGATTGGGAGTGATGTAGTACAATCACAATGTGTGTAAACCCATAGAAATTGCTTATGCTCCAAGAATAAAGGATTACGTTGGTTTTAAGAGATATGAATTTGTCTATATTTCGGTTGTGTAGGATTGGAGCACCCAATTTGAGGTGGGCTTACTATTTAGGATGTGTTCGTTTGCTTGTTTGAGAAATTTTTTTCCAAACAAATTTTTGAAAAAGAAATTTCAAAAAATTTTATTTTTTTTCCAAACAACTTCATCTATCTATAAAAGAGGAGAGAGAAAAAGAAATCTCGAAAATGCCAAAAAAATTTAACTCCTAATTTTTTTCTAAAATACCTATACCAAACAACATCTCAGAGTTTTTTTCCCAAAAATTGTTTTAGAAACACTCAATCGAACACACCCTTAATTACTTTTAGCACTTGGTTCAGGAATCCTCCTACAGATAATACGAGAGAGCGAGAGCCTATTCTGATTGAGATGATCCAAAGCTCTTTGAATTCATCTGAATTTCACCTCTTCTTCGAATCTCTCCCAGTTATGAATCCTTTTATTGAAGCGAAGTTGAACATTATTCTCATTCTCATTGGTTAAGTTGGTTACATCCTTACCAAAGAGTATTTTGTAGAGGTGGGATTTACATTATCTCAACCAATGAGAGTGAATATAATGTTCGCTTTCCTTAGAAGAGGGTGAACAAAATTACACTCAAGACTAAATGATCAAGGTTTGAAACTTAGTGGTTTGCTCTATTCTAAAGTATCAGGTTCAAAACCTCCTAGTTGTTGGAAATTCGAAAGGTGTGTGTGATTGAATTGGGATACCAGAAGGTTTCGTGGCAACCGGATGGTCCCCGTTCGTTACGCATCCTAAGGGTCTCCACTTCATATCACTAATTGCCCCCACCATCCTCCATTCATGGTTGGATGCTCAAAGATTTTCGGTTTCAACTGTTAGAAAATTTATGTGTACTTTTTCTGTTACCAAGACATAAAACGATGAAATCAAAGACAACGAAATCATAAAAAGATAAAACCTGAAATACGCATGGAAGTGATCAAGTCTAGTGTTAGACACTATGTCCTTAAGATTTGTTATAGGCGCTTGTCTCCCAGGATAAAATGATCAAATCCCACCGAAGTAGCACTCCAATCGATGGGTCTAACAAACCAAATAATGAACTTGTACTCTCTCACATAAAGACTCAAAACTCAAAACAATAAATGAAAAATCAATCCAAAATATACTCCCCAAAAGTCTATTTTAACAAATGGAGGGAGCACCATTATATAGAAGAATTTGTGACTATTCCGAATAATCACGAAATAAAGTGACATAACTATTCATCCGAATAGATATCATCGACCAGACACAACTCTTTTCTATTCACTCCTTAATGATTTTGAACAAACTAATATATGTTCTAAAATCATTTTTTCCAACATCAACATTCCAAAGGTTTCATTGGGTATACCAAGCTCATTTTTGGTATTGGACGCATATAATTCCCGAATTTGTTCTTTCAAATGAGAGAGAGGCAGACACAAGAAGGTTCGTCAGGCGAACGTATCAAGGTGTTACTTCATTTGTAAGATCTGTTTTACTTTGGGAGACAACGCTAAATTAATCCTACAACAATTACAGTGAGATTGTGATTTAGTCTTAAAAAAACTGTGTTAAATATAGGACTCGGTTCGGTAACTTCGTTGAATTAATTTTGGTTTTCATTTTTTGTTTTGTTTCGGTGTATCAATTCTGTAGGTATATTACTCATGATTTGATCATAATGAAAATGGACATATATTTTCTGGTCTTTTTCCATCCGTTATATGAATTTGTCGCAACACTATGTTTCCTACACTAGTTGCTATTAATTCTTATGGGGTCAGTCTATATGACGTTTTGCTTTGATTTTATCGAGATCGCCACAAGTAAACAGTAAAATTGATCCTTCAAACATTAGTCGAGTAAGCTGACCCCGACACTTTAAATTTTTTTATTAAAAGAAAAAAGACCAAGTGGCAATTTTATAATACATGTGCATTATGTGATCTATATATTCTATTCATCTCATAATTGTGAGTAATCGTTGTTAAGAGAGTAGGATCATATATGTATCCTTTGTTGTAAGTTGAAGGAAGGCGGCTATACTTGGGGCCCGTAGAGGACGTGGAAGTTGGTCATTACAGATGTTTTGGTCCTCCTTCAGAAACCCTTTACAAATAATTAATTAAGTACTACGTGTTATTTTTGCTATACATTTATAAGTAGAACATCGACAAGTTTTTTTTTATTAAAATCTTACAAGAAAAGAGTGGCCAATATATATAATATTTGTTGTTACAATAAAAGCTAATTCATTAACCAAAAATAGGACATAAGTGATGATGTCCGAAACTGTCACCTCTCTCGGCATTACATACATACGAGAATCATACAATGAGGGGTTTGACCTATCTTGTATTTTATTATTATTATTATTGTTGTTTTCTTAAAACTCTTATTAGTTTATTGTCAAATTTTTTGTCGTCTCAAAGAGGAATAAAAATAAAAATTATTCATAAAAGAAAAAGTAATTGAAATAATCTTCTTTTGAATTGGTTTTGTCATTTTCTTTAAAAACATTATCATAATTTTATACTTCTAAAATTTTCCCGTCAAGACAAATAAATGACTTCGACAATTAAATACCTTGAAAATATGTGATGTAAGATTAGAAAAAAAATATAAAAAAACAAAAAACAAGAATATTTAGGACAAACTTTTAGCCTAACCAAAGATGAACATGACGACAACTTATGGATCATCCCCTGATTTTTAATTTGACTTGTCAACATTATCCGTCCACGCGTGTGATTATCCATTTTGTGCCCTCCATCTTGTGGATGCTAATCTATCCACACTATATACTAGCATAAATCCGTATTATACACGGTGTTCCAGTATAAATTCATAAAAAGATAAATCACCAAATAAATTTGTTATAACTTTATCCTTTACGGTTTTTCGTTTTAAAAGAATATTTATTAAATTTTCCTGAAAGTAAGCTATAAATTAATATGCATGTGATCAATTAACAGTGTTCTCCGTCATGAAAGTATTAAAATCACTTTCTCAAACCATAAAAGCATGCCGGTTGAAGGATAGTGGCGATAGTTTAAGTCATATTGGATTATTAAGCTTTGTGTGGGCTCGTTGTCCCAAAAAAAAATCATCGATCATTGATTGACTCTCAAAGCGCATGTTTTCTAGATTGGCCACATGGGTTTAAGGATATTCGAGCAACCAAGCAGACCACTACTACGTCATTATCAGGGACTACTCGGCTCGGGAGTTAAATTACGAGATAGATGTTGGGAAAATGGGTTTACACGAGCCACTTTGGGGCTAATTAAAAGTAGGTCCCACATGTCATTTGGGATGAACCGAAGGTGTTTGGTAATCTCCTATGTTGGGAGCTTAACACCGTGCAAAAAATTTGTTAAACCCATTTGAGGTGTGAAAGACATTTCACATCAAAATTGATGTCTGAAGAAGGAAATTTTAGGAGGCTTGGAATCTTGTCCCACATTAAAAAAATGTTGGGAACAAGTTGAGTATTTAAAGGCAAAATTTTCATAAGGGCTTGGTCCTTAGGGTCATACAACTTTTGCGAGTGGGTGAGCGCACAATGTAGTGCTGCTTTGACCACGCGCGTGCGAGTGCCACTGCCGTCCATCCGGTAGGGCTCGGTCCGGGTCATGGGATTTGTTTCTAACCTGCTTAATCTTTTTGGGCCATAAAATTGGACTTTTATTTATTTATTTATTTCGTTTTTTTAACCCAAACTGAGTCAACCCAAAAGTCCGAACTGGTGCGAATTCATGAAAGGGTTCTCTTATCCAAACAAATGCGAACGAAACCCTACCTTATCGGAAAGTTGCAACCAAACCTTTTACTCCAAATAATCGTGCCTGGTGCCACTTAAACATTTCCAAACAGGCACCTTGAAACCTATATAAGCAACCTCCCATCAGCCATTTCATTCATTCATTTTCCCGAAGCACTCAGCACACTACTACATATAGAAAGTCCGGAGAAGTTCTGCACAAACTTCGTTTGCCGTACACATTGTTGAAGTGTTGCAACATTCGTGCGAAAAGATCGTTGTATCTTGGGAGGCAGACATCAAAATTCGTGAGCACCTGTGCGGGGGTGTAATCTGCTTTAAGAAAACAGTGTACATCGCTAGCCTTGGTCTATCCTCATTTACTTTAACATTGCGTACATTCTGTAAGTTCTCGTTTAATTATTGTATAGTCTGTTAAGTTTTATTTGTAGTCTTTTCACAATCCAAATAGTAGTTTTCATACATTGGTGATAACAATAGAAAGGCATTAGGCACATCATCTTGCCTAACCCTTTACTCAACAAACCATTCATTGGATTTCAAAATCATTTATGCTAATGTCACAACTAGAAAAAGGGGGCATGTAATAGAAGATAACGCAGTAAGCAACTAGGCATCCTTGCAATACTTAGGGGGTGTTTGGGTGCCACATTTTCAGCTTTTCCCATTCTTGTTTTGGGTTTTGAAGTGATTGGGCACTGAGTTTTGAGAAAACATTTTGGAAAATGTGTTTGTCGCTTTGGACGTTTAGAGCCAAAAATCAAAAGCAAGTCAGGACTTCCTTTTTCCATTCACATTTTGCATTATCCCCAAAGTGTAGACATCTCTCCCATCTCTACCCTTGGGCGCTATTCGCTGCTCATACTACTCATAGATCTCCACTTTTGATTGTTGAGGTACATAGGCCGATCATCCTCTATAAGGGCTTTTTCTTTTTCTTTCTCATCTTCCTGTTGCGCGATTAGTGTAGGGCTTCATCTATTTTAGGGCTTCTCTTAACCATTGGTGTGTAGATTGAAGGGTAAACTCCTGTATCTATTTGCATTCAACATGTTCAATAAAACAGTAGTTGTATTGCAAAATGGTAGAATGGTTAGCATTGGTATTTGCAATTTACTAATAAGTAGTTGTATTGCAAGAATCACGAATTTGTTAAGTTGCATTGTATTACAAATCGTCTAAACCCCTGTATTGTATTTGTCATACGTTGCTCACCCTGGGTTTTCAAGTCCACTAGTAGTCTGTGTGACATTGTGGAGTTGTAGTGAGGAAATGCCCAAATATGATTTTCTTCCTCTTGCACTTATTTGTAAAGTAACTATTTTTTACAAATTTTGTGAACTATTTTGTTAATGCACCATCATGTATGTGTTTGTATGCATGAAATCTTCTTTGCCCTTGTTTGTCCAACTACTCCTCTCTCATACTTTGAGCTGTCCATATCCTGTGGATTGTTTATTTCAAGTGTCTTATGCTTTTGTAATCTCTATGATGTGATTTAGAAGGTATAATCTTGTTGTAAGAATTTTGTAATGCTCTCTCTCTCTCTATCACACTCACACACACACACACACACACACACACACACTAGATCTGATTCGTTAGGTTTAGAAAACTTTGTTTAGTTGTGGAGTTTTGTAATTGCGAATGTTGACAACTATGCCTAGGAATTTTGGCATTGAAGTTAGATAGCAGTTGAAGACTGACAGTCAGAAATTGCTTATTGTCTTTTGAAAAGCCAATTCAACCCAATATTTGGTGGATGAATAAATCAATTTTATCTGCAATAGAGTAATAATTCAATTAACCAAACGCCCACCGAGCCTCAAAGTGAAGGAAGACAACAATTGGACAGGTAACAAAAAAGATGAAGGTGTCATAAAACGAAGAAAAACTCTTTGCCTTCTTAGATCTTCTGGGGGACTAGGTTTATATCTGAGTTCTCTTCAACTCACAGTACCACTGTAAATGGTTGATTTGCTTGTGGAACTAAAAGATGGAATTCATGAGGTTCAATTTTTGTTATGACAACTCTGTCACTATGTCCATCTTGCAAGAAAAAAACCTGGAAGCTTATCAAACTTTTTCTTGTTCATGATTTTGCTAGAGTGGTGTGGTTTGTAATTGATTTGGGTATGTTTATTCCAACTCTTCATGATTTTATCCATTTCCTCTTTTTGCCTAAGATGCATGCACAATTTGAGGCATAAAAAACTGTGGTTGGCAAGATCAAGATTTTCACCAAATTGGCTTGCACATTGTTGTCCAGCTAGGTACAAAGTCATTGTTCATATTGTTTGTTTCTCTCATTTTTAAAATGTTGTATTGTTCGCTTATCGAAAAATTTGGTGTGAGTATTTCTTTTAAAATCAACTCGAGACGTGTAGCTGTGTTGTGCCTCTTGTTGGTCTTGAATTTATGTTCAAGGTCTTGGTTCTCAATTGTTCCAAACCCTGATTACCTGACTGCTTGGAATTTTACAATTCAATTGATGGGATCTCAACCATTAGTCTTATAAATGAAACCCAACTCCTCACAGTCATACATTGCACACTAAACCAATAGCAACATAAGGAAAAATTAGAGAGAGACATTACCTTCAACCCTTAGATTACACATTATTAGTAGAATATCCTACTTACAATCTTAAATTACATGTTTTATGTATAGACATATGTTTTGATATCTGGTATTGTCAATTGGTCTAAACTGAAATTAGATCAAATGAAAGGCCTTGTGTAGTTTCTAAATTCGAGAAATTGGTCAGAAAGATAAATCTGGGTTGATTTGGCTCATTAAAAACATGTTAATTTAATTTATGAGTCAATATCTATGGTTTGATAAGTTTTAACGCCAAAGATCCTTTTACGGACGAATTTGCCCATGAATGCGAAAAGATAATTTTATCTGATAACATTATTGTTTCAAAAACTAACAAATAATATTATTTGTTAAGATATCTGTTAAAAATAACAGATGATGTTAATTGATAAACACTAACAAATAACTTTATCTAATAAAATTATCGTGTCAAAACTATAAGATAAAATTATTTTTTTAATAGGCGAGTCAGATAATATTATATATTGGTTTGATATATGTATTAGTCAAATTAGAAAATATAAAACATATAATTTTATCTAATAACATTATTACTTTAAAAATTAACAGATAACGTTGTTTGTTAAGATATCTGTTTAAATCGACAGAAATGTTAACTGATAAACACTAACGGATAAAGTTAGTTGTTAAGGTATTTATTAAAAACGACAGATACCTTAACACTAACAAATAATTTTATCTAATGAAATCATTATTTTTATATCTAACGAACAAATAATGTTATCTCATGTTTATTAAAAGAGGATGTCTAACACACAGATAATGTTATCGCGTGTTTACTAGAAGGGATATCTAACGAACAGATAACATTATCACATGTTTTACTAGAATGGTATTTTTGAAACTTATTTGCCAAAAGGACTTCTGCTAGTAATTTAGTTTGAGACTTAATGCGTTAAAACTTCATTCAGATGAACTTTTGACAGAGTCTTCCTTCTAAATTTTCATTGCACCCATTGATATCCACTTGCTAATTTTGTGTAGTTTTCTTGCATCTTTTTCTAAATTCGTCTATAATGTGATCTCTTATAGCTTTGGAAAAGTTATTTTGCTTGGCTGAAAAGGGGAAATGTTTACCCTATTTGAAAAGTTTTGCTATATAAGTGCATAATGGTCCCTAATATAGTTTTGTAACTCCGGTTTTCCTAACAATGGTTGTTGTATAATTCTCGTTCCTTCCCTCTGGGTGGCAAAATTTGTCACCTCTAATATCTATTCAGGCTAGTTGTGTTTGTTATTTTTCGCTACACTATGTCACCCCACTGTCATTAGGGAAATAAATGGCTTTTCCACTTATATGGGATCACCATTAAAAAGATCATATTTTGTTGGTTAATTTATGTCCTTAGTTAATTGTCCATGCCTATCCCTAAATTTAGCCAACCTTCTAGTAGAATATGGTTTGGGGATAATTATGTGCTATGAGCGAGTTGGATCATTTGGGGAGAATTATATGCTATGCTCATTCACTTTTACATTCAAGCATTCTCATGGATATAAATAATGCACATCGTTGATGCACACATATTTTGACGAAGAAAATGTCATCAATGAATAGTCATTATTACCAAGTTAAGAATGAGGCCAACAAAGGGATTACCAGCACCTCAAACTCGTGTATAAAACTAAAAATTTGCTGGTGAACCATGATGGCTGAAATTAAGATTGTTGAATCAGAAAAGACATTGAATGGAGAACTATATTATAGATGTCCTAAGCAACATAGAGAGAGGTGTGGGTTTTTTAATTGGTGTCTCCCTCAGGGGTGGGGCGGTTGTTTAGGTAGCATTTCTTACAATGTAAGTGCTTGCAACGTCAGTAATGATGCTGGACCACTTCAGAGAAAAGTTATGAATCTTCACTAACAATTAGAGTACTCCAAGCTGTTGATGAAGGGGTTGTTTGGTGTGCCTCATTCTCGCAATGTTGGTCATCATGTTCCAATTAAAACAAAATTGTTGTCGTATTTGTTCCTATTATTGCAATACTTAACCGATGTATTTGTCAATAACAATGTATTTTGTAATGTTCCCACTTTTGTCACTCAAAGTTTTAATGTGGCATAATTTTGCAATTATTTTGATGCTTTTGTGTTCCCAAATAGTCATGTGCTTTTGATACTTAACCGATGTCAGCCGTTTTTTCAGTTACTAAGAAAGCAATCTAAGTACTCATGGGGAGAAGAATGCGAGACAGCCTTCCATGAAATCAAGACTTACTTGGCAAATTCACCACTAATCATCACTCCCGAGAAGGGAGACATCTTCACATTATATCTTGTTGTGTCCGAGCACGCGGTGAGTGCAGTACTGTTGAAAAACAAATGTGGCAAACAGACACCCATCTACTATGTGAGTAAGATACTGCTCAATTCTGAAATAAGGTACCTCCCCTTACAGAAATTGATCGTATCTCTTGTAGTAGCCTCTAGAAAATTATAACATTATTTTCTAGCCCACATGATTGAAGTACCAACCAAATATCCCCTCAGCACTATCTTGAGAAGAGCGGAGCTATCGAGTAGAGTGGCGACCTGGTCTGTGGAGCTCGAAGAATACGATACCAGGTTCCTTCCAAGATCAGCGATGAAGGGTCTGGTCTTAATAGATTTTGTTGCAGAATTCTCACAAGAACAGACAGAAGAAGTGTCGGCGATCTCAGAAACAAGCCTGTCCAGACAGGGAGCATAGAACGAACTCGCAACCGATCCAATACCCTACTGGAGGTTATATGTTGACGGATCCTCATGTTCACGAGGATCTAGAGTTAGCATCGTAATTGAGGAGTCGGACGGATGTTGCTTTGAGCGCTCCATTCGGCTGAACTTCAGTGCTTCAAATAATGTCACCGAATACGAGGCACTAATCCATGGACTCAAATGTGCATATAATCTGGGGGCAATATACGTAGCAGTCTACTGTGATTCTCAGTTTGTCCTCAATTAGCTCAACGACGAGTATGCCACCTAAGCTGAGAAGGTGAATGCTTATGCGGAGAGAGCTAGAGCAGAATTATCTAAGTTCAAGAAGGTCGAAATGATTCACATTAGTTCTAGGCAAAACGAGCACGTGGACGCTCTGGCATGTTTGCCTTCGGCAATTCCAAGAGATAAAAACCGAACCATATATGTGGATGCCATCGAATACCCGAGCATCGATATTCCAATTGCCGAGGAGATCGATCTTGGCCCCAGCTGGATGGATCCAATCATCTTTTACCTCACTGGGGGCACAATTCCCGAAGATAAAAAAGAAGTTCAAGAGCTACGGATCAAGGCAATACATTTCTGGCGCTCGCCCAAGCAAGAACTCTACAGGAAGTCTTACACTGGTCCCTACCTGAAGTGTGTACACCCAAACCTGGTACAAAAGTTCCTGTACGAAATTCATGAAGGCACTTGTGGAAGCCATGTTGGGGGCAGGTCCATCGCCCACTGCGCCATATCTCAAAGATATTGGTGGCCTGACATGCAGAAGGATGCAAAGAAATATGTACAAGCTTGCGAGAAGTATCAGAAGTTTACCCCGATCACCCATCAGCCTGCTGTCGACCTAGCACCACTCACCATTCCTTGGCCTTTTGCTCAATGGGGTCTAGACATCATTGGTCCGCTTCCTAAGGCAACTAGAGAAAAAGGTAGTATCTCATGGTCGGCGCTAATTATTTTACCAAGTGGATAGAAGCGGAGCCCCTAGCCAAAATCACAGAAAAGAACGTTAAGCGATTCATCTGGCAGAACATTATCACCAGATTTGGTATCCCATACGTCATCGTCTCAGACAATGGGACCCAATTTCAGGATAAGTTCAAGGCCTTCTGCTCACAATATTAGATCTGTAACTACTATGCCTCAGTGGTGTATCCTCAACGCAATGGGCAGGCATAAGTCTCAAACAAAACGATACTAGGAGGTATTAAGAAACGACTGGAAAAAGCCAAGGGCAAATGGATTGAAGAGCTCCTTCTGGTTTTGTGGGCATATAGGACCATGCCACGCCGATCTACGGGAGTCACCCCGTATTCACTTGCCTATGGCACCGAGGCTATCATTCCATTTGAAATTGGTCTCCCCGCTATCTGAACCGAATTGATGGAACAAGGAGGCAACGATCAGGCTTTAGCGGTCGAGCTTGATCTCGTCGCAGAGAAACAGGAACGGACTATGGTCAGATTAGCCTTTTATCAATCCACCCTATCCAGGTCATATAACAAGAGAGTCCATCAACGAGAATTTGAGCTTGGCAACTTGGTCCTCCGCAAAGTCATAAGAAACACGAAAGACCCAGCAAATGGCAAACTCGGAGTCAACTAGGAGGGACCCTACAGAGCTATAGGATGCTTTGGGAAGGGTGCCTACAAACTCCAAGACCTTGACGACAAAGAAGTACTTTGTACTTGAAATGTCTCAAACCTCAAAAGGTTTTATCAATAGAGTCATCTTTTTTACAAATTTATATTTTCGGAACTACAGTTTGATGATAAAAGCACAACTTTTCATTCACTAGCACATATTCAGTAAGGTTGTAAATGTCATAATTTCCTTCACTACCTCACTGGGGGGCAAGAGCAAGAATTTCCAAACATACTTGAGAAAAATATGTGTCTAAACAATCCGAACGAACTTGAGATAAGTTCAAACTTGAAAAAAGTTAAGTATGTGTTTAAACTTGAGAAAGATTTAAACAATCGAAACAAATTTAAGAAAAGTTTGAGATAAGTTCAAACTTGAGAAAGGTTTGAATTCCTGAGCATACTTGAGAAAAGTATGTGTTTGAGAAAAATTTAAATAATCTGAACAAATTTGAGATAAATTCAAACTTGAGAAGAGTTTGAATTCCTGAGCATACTTGAGAAAAATATCTGTTTAAACTTGAGAAACATTTAAACAATCCGAACAAACTTGAGAACAGTTTGAGATAAAGTTCAACACTTGCGAAGAGTTCAACACTTGAGAGAAGCGTGTATCCAGACAATTGGCCGACTTCAGAGGCGTCATAGCTATCAGATTGCTAAAAAACATAAGGAATAGCATGCAACCCAACCAAAAGATGTATATTCATTAAAAGAAAGCGTTCGTGCGCTGCAAAAACAAATCTAAGTACGAAATCAAAAGCAAACAAATGTATTTGTGAGACACAAAATAAAGACAAAAGAAAAACATCAGTCAAGCAACATCGACTGGGCCCTCCTGAGGGTTTTCCTCTACTTCATTGCTGACACTCCCGACCTCTTGAACATTAGCTGTCAGGTCGGTGATTTCTCCACCAAGCATCTCCACTTCGGCATCGTCACCTCCATCCTCCGAGACTTTGGATGAGTGTGGAATTTCCTTATACAGAGGGGAGTCCTCCGACACATTGCAGACTTTTAATGCTGCTTTCCATCCAGTTGCAAAGAAGTCCTTATGTAAGTCGGGGATCTGGTTGTTCAGAAAACCCTAAGCATTCTCATTTGTGCCCCACTTATAAGCCTGGTCCTCCACAGCGGACACCTCCTCAGCATGTTTTATTTTCATGACCGATATATCAGCCATCAGATCGGCTGTCCTTTTCTTCTCCTCGTCCATAAGATGGCTGAAGGATTCGGCCCGCTGAGCGATATCCAGTGCCTTCTTCTTGTAGCCATCAGCCTCGTCTTGTACCTTGGAGAATTTTAGCTTAACATCACGGACTTCGGCCTCCACTACAGAAAGTCGTGTTTCCTGATCCTGGGTATGGCCGAGACATAGCATGGTCTTCTGGATGGCCTGCACAGATAGAACGATCGATAAGATATCAAATCACAAGATCAAAAAATCTTTAAGTACGAAATACTTACGAAGATGTTATGAGCAATAACGGTCTGCAGCAAGGAAGAGTCCTCAGATCCAGAATAGGGCTTGATGTCCTTTGGCAACATCAATGCCTCGGCAAGAGCAGGGGCGACACCTAAGTCACTGGCAGTATTGGTGACCATGATGGGCGTCACACCATCAATCAGCAAGGCCGGAGCCCATGTGTCAGCCTTCTTTGGCATTTTGGACCTCCCCTTTGCCTTGGAAGGACCGGCAGCGTGCGCTTGTACCAGCCTTCTTTTCTTGGTGTTGGTGGGTACAACATCAACGTCAATAGGGCTGAGAGAGAGAGAGAGATTCTCAGGAGCATCACCTTCATCAGCCTTTCTCTTGGCCACAATGACCCCAGAAGGTTTCTTAGCCTTAGTGGGCGTAACTTTTTTCTTAGCTTCGGCAGCAGCCTTATTCTTCAGTTTCATCAGTTCCCTCAAGTTTGGTATGTTTGGATTCCTCGACATGATCTCACGGTTGATTTCTTCCTCGTCTTTGGTATTCCAGATTATTTGAGATCGGGATTGTGAATGACCCATTGATGAGGATGAGGATGAAGAGCTGGGGGCGTCGGTGAAGGTAGCAACGGTGACGCAGTGGGGTTCCCTAAGGTATGGCAGCAGAATGCCTTCAGGAACAGAAACTTCAGGGTCATCGATAACCACTTCGGCTACTTGAGTATTCTCCTTGATATAGCCCCGATAAGTCGGGTTATAACGAAGAAGAACTTTAGCAGACCTCGGCTTCACTTGTCCCTCTACGCCTTTGTAGCCCAACACTTTCTTCAGATCCTCCAGATGTGTAGCAAAGATTTTCTGACCTCGGTTTGCGTTGACGGCTGCAAAACAAATTTGGACCAAAGACAGAAGTTATAAACCTATGACTGAAAATAACATGAGAAATGCATCAAAATAAAAAATAGAGACTGACGGGGTTGCCTAAAGCTATGAGGCACAAGAATCCGCGTATGGTCGGGTTCATCTGGTGAGAACTCCCAATTGCCAGACACAATCAGGAAATCATCATCATTCCTCCTATTTGAATTGACGAGATGGGTGACCATTTTCTCACGACCCCTACAAGATTTAAGATACTATTTCTCGTCCTTATTATAGGTCATGTCATAATTATAATTGATATCTCATAACCCTAGGTTTGTGTTGCACAATTCGTTCAAACGAATTGTACCCATTACTATGCGATATGTGTTTATGGAAATCTGCATGGGGTTTAGCCAATAACAGGCTAGAACCCTACAGAGCAAGGGATGGAGGGGAAATCTGACTCTACCCTCTGTAACGGCCATTAAAAGGATGTGGATTGAGTCCTCATCCCGAATCTCAAGATGAGTCTCAGGTTTATTGATTTCTACAACTACGTCGCCTAGAATATTATAATGACGATGGAATTCAGCTATGCTCACCGGAGTGGCAAAGTGCCTACGAAAGACTCCCATGTTCAGAGAATGAATACAGGAGGAATACGCATGAGAAAGGAGGAAGAAGACAAGAAACAAACCGGACGACTTAAAGGGGCACACGAAGACGAAAGAAACCAAGGACAGTGACGAGGAGTAAGAACAGAGGAGATAAGAATAATAAGCAAGCAAGAAGGGAAAAGGCGGTAGATTTTTCACCCCTGGGATTCAAAATTAATAATCAGAAGGTTCTTCACCCATGGAAATCAAATTAATTACCATGGGGGCATCGAAATGACACTTCTGGCACGCGCGAGCAACCCGTCTCTCCGTAAAAAGTTACCAAACGGTCACATCGCATTTAATGCAACGGAGCATGTTTCGTGCAAACGGTTACACGTATAAACCGCATGAGTTCGAGACGGATCACTCATAAGTACGCCCTATATAGTTTTAACTACTCTACCGATCCGGTAAAAAGAAGTCGAGGGGGCAATTGATAGGGGTAAAAATGTAATTGAGAAAATACATTTATTCTCCTCAACAAGAGATTTAGTTCGGTACCAGATAGATGGTACATCAGCATACACGTGCCGATCACATGAGGGTATGGCCGACTTGAGGAGGGTTATCCATACTTTATTCGGGCCTAGAAGGACAAATACCTATCCAGCCAATCTTAGAAAGATGGTTTGAATATCAGCCGACCTGAGAAAGGCGGCCCCACATCTTCCCGACCTGAGAAAGATGGTTCGAGATACCATCAACCTGAGAACGGTGATGAGCAACTGTTACTCCCAGATAAAACAGAATCCCTTGTAAGTCGAGATGCATCTCTAGTAGATATGAATGAGAAATCCAAGGCCAATTTAATTAATACGAAAAGTATTGATTAAATGAAACTCTAATAATAGAAGATAACTGTTCGATAGAAAGTTATCCTATTAGTGGCCAATCCGAAGACACTCCACTCTAGTCAGAATCCTAAGAAAATTAGAATTAATGAAAAGT
>JABCMJ010029393.1:0-16526 GCA_014822125.1 Arbutus unedo | reverse complement strand
CAAAACCACCTCCTCTGAAGATGGCGAAAAATCTAGTACTACGATACCCCATCTTGTTCATCGTTTATAGCCTCTTCATCCACCAATCTACGGCCAAATACTTCATCGGCATCAACTACGGCACCGTCGCAGACAACCTCCCGCCACCAGCCCAGGTTGCGGCCTTCATCAAATCCCAAACCACCATCGACAAAGTCAAAATCTTCGACGCCAACCCCGACATCCTCTGCGCATTTGCTAACTCCAACATATCCCTCACCGTCGCGGTCGTGAACGCCGACATCCCCGCCGTCGCGAAACTCCCCGCCGCCAAATCCTGGGTGGCCAACAATATCATCCCCTTCTACCCACAAACAAAGATCCACCGGATCGCCGTCGGGAACGAAGTCATTGCTACCTCCGATAGAACACTAATAGCCCACCTCCTCCCCGCCATGAAATCCCTCTACTCCGCTCTCAACGTCGCCGGAATCACAAACATTGAAGTCTCTTCGCCTCACTCAATGGGTATTGTCATATTGGAATTTGAATTATTTTTCTTATTTTTTGTGCTTACAAAAAGTTTATATAAACATAATTGGATCTTGCTAACCACCGTTCAATGACGGTGAATAATATATACATAAAAATAAATAAACACTAATATTAATACATATTTTACAAAAATTTATACATATTTATGGATATTAATACATAATTTATAAATATCGATACATTTTATACACATTATTTATCGCTTAATGGGTTGTGGTTAGCATTTTACGACACAAGATTTTTAGAACACATGTAATATTTTTTTCTAATGCTTACTTGTCTAATTCTTTTCATCAAAATGAATTGAGGAAAAAATTAATTATAAAAATAAAAAATCCATTTTCACTATGCTAAATGTATTTATTGAATTCAATTTGATAGTGATTCGTAATGTAATAATGCTTTAAATTGTTATGGAGTCGCCCAGCATGAGAAAATAATGAAGAAAACAATGCAAAATATAAAAAAAGATACAGAGATTTTTACGTTGTTTTTTAAAAGTATAAAGAGATATAATTCAGTACAAGATGCCCTGACACAAATAAGAATAGAATCGTACAAAAAAAGAAATCATTAGTTACTCATTATTTTCTTTTGTTTCATATTGAAGAGCTAATTAAATGGTAGTGTTGAGTAATTAAATGGTAAGATTCTCGTAATTACTAATGTAATTTGTGATTTTACCAACAGGTATCCTATCAACCTCCGACCCACCAAGTTCGGGTCGATTCCGTCGAGTCTACGACCGGGCCATATTCGCCCCGATTCTGGACTTCCACCGCCAAACCAATTCCTCCTTCATGGTTTCCCCGTACCCCTTTTTTGGGGTAACGGACAAAACTCTAAATTACGCTCTGTTCAAGCCAAACACTGGCGTTTTCGATGAAACTACTGGATTAAACTACACCAACATGTTTGATGCCCAGTTAGACGCGGTTTACTCGGCGATTAAAAGGCTTGGTTACGATGACGTGAATATTGTGGTGGCGGAGTCTGGCTGGCCGTCGGTGGGTGATCCGGATCAGCCTGGCGTCAGCGTGAATAACGCGGCGTCGTATAATGGGAATCTCATTAGGCAAGTTAACTCCGGCCAAGGCACGCCGTTGATGCCCCACAGAACTTTCGAGACATACGTTTTCTCCTTGTTCAATGAGGACCTCAAGCCGTCAAATTCGGAGCAGAATTTCGGATTGTTTCGGCCCGATTTGTCTCCTGTATACGACGTGGGTATTCTTCGCAATGGACAGGTATTTTATGTTTTTTTTTTCCAGTGACGACGGAAAATTATTGGGTGCTTTCAGAGCTCCACCGCAACTCATGCTTATAACATTGGTTTTTAATGGATGCAGACCATTGGTCCCACACCTGCAAATCCAACGCCTCCCTCACCGTCCAACTCGGGCGATAAGTGGTGCGTACCAAAACAAGACGCGAGCGACGAAGCATTGCAAGCGAACATAAATTTCGTCTGCAATTCGGGTGTGGACTGCACCCCGATACAAAACAACGGGATATGCTTCGAGCCAAACACCATAAGATCACATGCATTGTTCGCCATGAACGCTTACTATCAGGCCAACGGTCGCAACAATTACAATTGTGATTTCACCAATACGGGTGTTGTCACTGAGGCCGACCCCAGTAAGTTTTAATCCTCACTCGCTTGGCTTCTGACTTTCAAGCTATATTTTTTAGCTTTAATGAAAAAAAAAAAAACTGGTTTTGATTAAGTAGATTTAGCAATGGTAAAAAAAAAACTGAAGATTAAAATATTTCGAACTCCTGTATATATAATGAATTGCAGCACCTACAAAATGATAGTTCGATAAAATATAAGATTACTAATTGCTCGTTGGATTGTTTAGAGCATTTTTCTATTACTAGTTACGTGTAATTCTCATGCTTGGACACTTGAAC
Organism: Arbutus unedo; assembly: GCA_014822125.1. Taxonomy (NCBI): domain Eukaryota; kingdom Viridiplantae; phylum Streptophyta; class Magnoliopsida; order Ericales; family Ericaceae; genus Arbutus; species Arbutus unedo. Next base: position 14,075 of record JABCMJ010029393.1, on the reverse strand, counting down.
ATCGAACAAGCATTCTAGCTATTCAAGTATCTAGGCATTAGAATTACACTCTGTTGATAGCAATGCTATTTATCATTTAACTTCCCAGTGATGATTTTGATAGCAATGCTACTTATCTTGTTCTGTATCGACTTCGAAATGGTACCGATAGTTATTGTATCAATAATAAAATCGGTACACTCGTTGATACAAAATTGATAATTTTGGTTGATATTGTTCGTTTGGATTGCAGGTTACAGGGAATGTAAATTAATGGGCTGAAAGGAAAAGAGGGAAAGATTGAAATGTGTATTGGCAGTGGTGGTTCATTGATATTTCCTCCTTTTGCAAACATCTTTTTGGCTCTATTTTAAACCAAAGGAAGAAAAAAAGGAACAAAATTTATTGCTAGTATTTATGTATTTTTATTTTTATTTTGCTAATAACGGATGACTAGATGATGAATAATAGGTTCATTTGAACTATAGTCAATATTGGATTATAATGTTCGAAGTATAGCTAAATTCAACCGGTGCCATTTGGACTGAATTATTTATAGTATAGTTTGATCAAATTTAATGAATTACTTTGTTTGACTTTGAAAGAACTATGGGCGGAGTCAAAAATTTTGGTTAGTTGGATCAAAATTTGAATTAAAATTACATACCAAAATGTTTTCTAATAAATAAATAAATAAAGAATATTACCTACATATTCATTTAATATAACCATCGGCGGCTTTTTTTATTTAACAAATATTTATGAAAGAATCATTTGTTACGAAAAAACTAAAATAATTTATTATTATAAAAGTGTAAAGTATTATTCATCATGTAATTCTCATGTAAATGCAAAGTAATTTCACAGCATAATAAAAAAAATTCCTGTAATTGGATGAAATTATTAGGGAAATTTTATACTTTCAGTAAAATGTTCGGGATAATTTGACATTGTAGGTGAAATAATTAGATCAATATCACAATTTTAAGGGGTCAAATTAATCACTAATTAATTTTCAAATTTCCAATAATATTATGAACTTTAAAAAATTGAGTGGGGTGAAGTACTTACCTCACTTGACACTCAACACATTCACGCCTGTCCTTATAAGTGTATGACATTTGGACTAAATTATGGTGTAAAAAGTTATTACGGTTAGTACATTCACGTAGTTTTTCTATTTTTTTATCAAATTAGGGAGGAATTTTTATTTTTTTACTTTAAAAAATTACATTTTCTAATGTCTTATACGTTAGACTCTCTAAATACGGTGAATAATGACCAACTCTAATTTTACATTAAGTAAATAGGAATGCTATAATGACTCCTAAAATATAAAGAGTCACTATAACATTCATAAATTAGGGAAGAGATTAAGAGAGATTGATGTAGAACACATCTAAAAAAATTACTTTTTAAAATAAAGAAGGAGAAAGTCAAAAGAGATTAACGTGGATACTTCACATGCCATTTAAATCCCAAAATCTGAGCTTATTCCCAAATAAAGTAACCTAAATCGGCACGGAAGTGACAAATAATTAAGCCATAGAATGTCTATTTCATATTTTTCCTTCTATTTTAATTAATATTATTTATAAAAAACATATAAAAGTTAATAAACCATAGAATTCATACTAGGAGCATTAGATATTCATTGCTTGAATTTTTTTAAACGTACAACTATTATTGCTGTCATTTTTATGACAGCTGTGTCTACAAGTAATTGCCATATTTACGTCGAACAATTTAAGGTTAAAACTAAGGGTACATAAGTAAAAATTTGTAAATTGAACAAAACTGGAAAATCAAATCAACTGACAATTAGGTCCATTTTTTAGTAAAATTAATTTGATTTGATTCGATTCATTTTGGTGTATTAAAACAAAAATCGATTCGATTTTGATTTTGTAACTATAAAAATCAGACCGGGCCGAATGAGATCATAATTAAAAAACCACTCAATTTTTGTATTTTTTTAACAATATGCATTTTTTTATACGAAAAATTAGTCAAAAAGACAAATCTGGACTGATTTGGCTCATTAAGGACATATTAATTTAATTTATGAGTCAGGATCCATGATTTGATAAGTTTTAACGCCGGAGGTCATTTGACAGATGGATTTGCCCTTGAACGCGAAGAGATAATTTTATCTGATAACATTATTGCTTTGAAAATTAACAAATAACGTTGTTTGTTAATATATATATTAAAAATAAGAGATGATGTTAACTGATAAACACTAACAAATAACTTTATCTAATAAAATTATTATTTCAAAACTAAAAAATAAAATTATTTTCTTAATAGGCGAGTAAAATAACATTATATGTTGATTTGATATACATATTACTTAAATTAAAAAATATAAAATACATAATTTTATCTGATAACATTATTACTTTGAAAACTAACAGATAATGTTATTTGTTAAGGTATCTATTTAAATCGACAGAAATATTGACTGATAAACACTAATAGATATAGTGATATAATAAAACATATAAAGTTATTTGTTAAGGTATTTGTTAAAAACGACAAATATCGTCGACTGATAAACACTAACAGGTAATTTTATCTAATGAAATCATTATTTTTGTATCTAACAAACAGATAATATTATCGTATGTTTACTAAAAATGATATCTTATAAATAGATAATGTTATCGCGTATTTATTAAAAGGGATATCTAACGAACATATAATGTTATGGCGTGTTTACTAGAAGGGATATCTAACGAACAGATAACGTTATCGCGTGTTTTACTAGAAGGGTATTTTTGAAACTTAGGCGCCAAATGGACTTCTGCTCGTAATTTAGTATAAAATGGACTTAATACGCTAAAACTCCATTCAAATAGACTTTTAACCGAATTTTCTTTTTTTTAAATATGTATTTTTTTATAATATATATTTTTTATTTTCTACAATAAATATTTTTTATATATTGGATTTGACCTCTTAATATTCAAAGTACTTATTGAAAAAAAAATATTTTTTTTCACATTTAACTTGACCTAATCAAATCGAAAACCGAACCAAACCGAATTATTTCAGTTCGATTTCAATTTAAATGATAAATTAAAATTTTTGATTCGATCGGAATTTTCATTCCGATTTAAACCAAATCGATCGATTACATCCCTAATTAAAATAATTGCAATTCAAGATAACTATGAAAAATGGAGTACCACTTTAAATTGTTTGGCGTTGATAAGATTTAAACAATTATTTCTATAATTGTGTTTGTAATTTTAAATTCTCAAAATCAATTACTTTACTTAATATTTTTTTTGTATATTTATAGGTTCTATAATAGTTAGTGATATTTCGATATTTGGAAATTGCTCACTATTGTTCATAATTGTCGGAGTAAGGTAATCAATTAAGAGATACAATGGTTTTCTCCTCTTGAATTTTATGTTTAGTGATGCCACCTCCAATATCAAATCCTTGCTCCGCTCTTGAATGAAATACTAATCACAGGAGGAGGCTCCTTCCTTCTTCAGTCTTTGTTGTAGCATAATCAGGGACGGAACCAAGATTCGATGATTGGGGGATTAAAATTTTTTGTGGAGAAAAAAAGGGGACCGACTATAATTTGGAGGGACCGAAATATATATTTTTTATAATTTGTAAAATTTATTCCTAGGTCTTAAATATTTTTAAAAATTTTCCATGTAGTTTCTCCCATGAGCATAATTATTTTTTAGTTGTGTTAATTTTAGTGATGCATGTATTATGAAATGAACCTATCTATATTTTGGGGGTTTATTCTGTTGGGCTGAGTCAGAAACGTCGAGGAAGAAAGGCTGAGTCAGAAATGTATACCTTTTTAATTTGGGCTTGAACCCAATTAAATCGGAATCAGACCAAATCAAACCAAACTGATTTAGTTCGGATCCGAATTGCAAAAATGGTTCTGGTTTTGGCCCCAAACCGGACCGGTGCAGGGCACAATAAACCGACATGTATATGTTTCAGCCCTAAAAGACTAATCGATCGTAAGATCCCCAAAAAATCTTAAATCTTGCATCCAACAAAGCTGCATCTCCGGCGATCCGCGTCTCCGGCAACGGTAAGAACAAGTATCTATCTCTCTCTGTCTGTGTGTGAGTGTGTTCGTCGCCGCCTCTCTTTTTTTCTGGTCGTCTCTCTGTTTGTTGCTTTGTATGTGTAATTCAGATTATCGAACATAATATTTTTGGGATATCATAAATGGACGTTATTGCCTTTCTTATTAGAATTTATGCGGGGCCTCAACTGATAGGCTTGTCCTGTTTGTTTCAACCGCCTTATTTTGCCCTAATTTTGTCTCTGTAGGGTTGAATTTGTTTTTCGAATTCCAAGATGCCGGCCACAGCAGGTAGGGTTCGTATGCCCGCAAACAACCGGGTGCACAGTAGCGCTGCCCTCCAAACCCACGGTATATGGCAGAGTGCCATCGGCTACGACCCTTACGCTCCCAATAAGGAAGACAACAAGACCTCCCAGCAAAAGGCTTCTAACTCTGAACCAGAGGGTGAGAATGCTTACGCTAGCTTTCAGGGTTTGCTTGCCCTAGCCCGTATAACCGGTTCTAACGCCGACGAGGCTCGCGGAGCCTGTAAGAGGTGTGGGCGTGTTGGGCATCTCACCTTTCAGTGTCGGAATTTCTTGAGTGTTAAGGATGATATTAAGGGTAAGGACTCAGACGCATTAGAGGCTGCAGTTTTGTCTGGATTAGATAAGTTGAAGGGGAATGTGGGTAAGGGAAAAACTTCGGTTGAGAGCTCAGATGAGAGTTCCGAGGAGGAGAGTTTGAGTTCGGATTCTGATTATGATTCTGAAATGGAGAGGGTTATTGCCAAGAAATATGGAAAGAAGGTTGGTGATAAGTTGAAGTCGTTGAGAAAGAAGAGGGACGACTCGGACGATGATGGATCTGATTCTGGGGATAGAAAGAGAAGGGGTAGGTCGAAGAAGAGGAGAAGTGGGAAGAGAGCGGGTACTGATTGTGACAGCGAGGATGAGGGTGGCAGGAAAAGGAGGAAGGAGAAGAGGAGGAGAGACGAGTCATCGGATGAGGAAGATGAGCGGAGGCATCGGAGGAGGAAAAGTAGGAAGGAGAAGAGCAGGAGGAGAAGTCATAGGCATTCTGATGATTCGGATGCATCTGAGGACTCTGACAGACAGCGGAAGCGGAAGAGCAGGAGGGCAGCTTCACCATCTGATTCTGACAGGAACAGGGCAGAAGATTCTAGGGTTGGCAGGAACAAAAGGCGGTCTGAGAAGAGGAGCAGGAAGCACCGTCATGAAGAAGAAGATTAGTTATTTTTGAGAAAGGTAATGGATATGGTTCCTGGCTTCGTCTTTCTCCTTATGACATGAAATCGTATGCTTTTTAACTTCTTGTGTTGTTTTCTTGAAGTGGATTTTGTTTCTGTATTTGGGTTTTCAAGTAAAGAACTTGGGATGTTTCTTTGTACCAACTAGACTTCGATTGTGCTAAATAATCTTCTTCTTTGTATCTTGCCTCTCTTGGAGTTGAAACCTTCTCAGTTCACTTGCAAATTGCCGCGCATAAACTATTTGCAAAGCCTTTTTTACGCCTCCGGTACATTTCCATTGAAATGCTCATGTTCAATGAAGCACTGATACGGATACGGAATGCGGATACAACATGATACGGATAGGGCAATACAAAAAAATTTTAAAAAATAGGATACAGATATGTCGGGAATACGCGTGTAAAAATTATTTTTGTGTGTAATTATAGGTCATGTACTACACATGAAAAGGAGCCAAAAGAAATCGAAAAGTAGTTGAATTGCTAATATACTATTATACCAAGTATTTAGCACAAGTCCATTTTCAAAAGTCAATTAAAATAGAAAGAAAGATACCAAAAGTACTACAAAGCATCCAATCCATGTCAAAAGTTCCAAACCAATAAGTGATAGGTCCTACTAATTTCTACCCATATCAACATTCAATTATCAACCTCAATTGCATTCTCTTCGCCTTCATCTGTGAACATCATGGCTTTCATATCCGGCTCATTAAGGAAAAGACTTGCAACTTTAAGTATATCAGCACCCTCAAGTGAATCAAATGCATCTCCACCAACATCCCATACTTTGCGTATTTTAAAAAAAAATCATTTTTATCCCCGCTGTATTCCTAAAGTATCCACCACGTATCCGAAATTAAAATAATTTATTTTTAATGTTGGATATTTATTCGCCATATCCGATACGTAGCGGGGCGTATCAGTATTCTATTAGTATATGATTCGCGTACTTGATTAGTTTCGGAGTATCCGTGTTTCATATCTTATGTTAAATATAGATTGCAAACATGGAGCTCTATTAATATTAAGTATTTGATATATCAGTTAAAGGCATTTTGTTCTTGCTATGTTTGCTTAGAAGTGATGATTGTCCTGTTATTTCAATTTTTAACTTCAGATCTCACATAATTAGTGAGTAGACTTGATTTTTATGATCACATGCTCAAATTAGATTTGGATAGTTGCATAGAAAAGGAAATCGAACCTCCATAGCTTAGCCATCTTTTTGTGTGAGATAAATAAATGTTGCCTTTTGATAGTTCACCATTTACATAGTCAGTTTGTGGGCGACTACATAGGGCTACTACTCTTAAAAGTGTAAGTAAGAAAAAAAATGAAATCATGTTGTCTGTGACATATGGTGACACCATCCAGTGACAAACTACCACGCGGGCACTACCACACGGGCCTAGTGCACCCATGGACCTCATGAGACATTTATCAGAGTGTTTTGAAGCTTGTGTTTACATCCTAATAGTGGGCTTCCCCATCTCACCTGGTGGCCATTGTAGGATGATATGATTTAGCTGTTTTTGTTGTCTTCATAGTCGATGTAGGACATGGAACCTGGTTTTCTGATGAACTTTCGAGATTTAGGCAAGTTACAGTCTGATTAGGCTCAGCCCGAGGTTCACAAGGGTTTGCCTGGGCCTAATTGAGAGAGGCTTCAAAACTGAGATACTTTAGTCCAAGCCAATTTAAAGCTCAAGTTAAGACCTTACATTAGGCTCCGGTTTTCCGAGTTTGGTCAAATTTTTTATGCTCATGTACAAAGCATGCATCATGTCCATGTGTATTAGGTAGAAGGAATATAGAGAGCCCATTTGTAGTACTAACCTAGAAAATAGTGAAGCGAACAGCAGTATGCAGATATCAGCCCAGAACAGGGATCATTCTAGCCCGCTAAGGGGAAATTTCTGCAACGGGTCATTGGACTGTGGATTCTTGCAGTAACGACCTGAGGATGACGCACTATATGAGAGAAGGAGAATCAATAAATAATCTCCAATTGCAACTGTATTGGCTGCTGATGGTGGATGACATATCAGGGTTCATGCTTGATAAGCCCAAGAGTCCTTTTCAGCTCATGTAACCAGTTAAACTAAGAATTCTTATCCAAAACAAACCATCTTCGCTGACTAAGCATCCGTTCTGTAACATTTTCAGTTTATAAAATACTGAAAATAGAATTATGTTTATTTTTAATGTAACCAAAAAAAAAAACATGTTTGATAACATATTTTCGTAAACAATACAAAACATGTTTGGTAATATCGATTTGTTTGTTTACATTATTATCAAATAAAGTCTTTATGACAAACCACAACTCTCTGCCATGGAATTCCTTAGCCTCTCTCAAGATCCAAGTTTTTGTTTGGCTGGCCATCCAAGTTTCCCAACTGCAGGGGTTCTCAGGGCTAGACACATCCAACTTCAAGGACCGCAGTCTGATGGTGTATGTGCCTTATGCCAAGGAGGGATTGAAACTTCAGTTCACATTCTAATTCACTGCACAGAGGTCTGGAAGGTGCGGAGTAGTATAATGCAATGGTGGGATTTATCTTGGGTGACTCCTCCAACTTTGCTATCCCTCATGGAATGGTGGTTAGTGAACAAATTAAAAAATGTAGAGAAAGGGAGTTGAACATGAGCTTCTATCTTGGATTATGGACTATATGGATTTCTAGAAACAATCTGATCTTCAAAGGTAAGGCCTCTTATGAAGTCTCTATTGGTCTTATTCTTATTGTGCTTTCCCCTTTGAGCTTGACTCTGATGAGCTTGAATCCGAAGTGAAGAGGTAGCAGAAACTATCAAAGACTAAAGTGGCTCTGTGGTTGGAAACCTGTTATAACTTGGAAGGAAACACGGTGGAGGACATTAAAATTAACTTCAAGGCCGTTAGAAGTCTAAAGGTGGAGAAGAGGAGATCACAAACCTGGTGGGAGATCAACCTATTTTTTGGAGGTTATTATTGCAAGGTTCCTGTTTCTGGGTCTTGAGAGCAAGTTGGAGGGGGTGGTGTTGTTGTACAGGCAGGGTGGGGTATTTGAGAAGAGAGTGGGTTTCTTCTGGAGATTCTGGTTTTGGGCCTAACATTATATGGGCGAGCAAAACAGGTGGAGAGTGCCGCAGGAAAAGTAGTAGTTTGAAGGACTTAGTGGTTATGGTGTTTCCAGCCTAATCGGGGGTCGGGTAGTTAGGCCACTATAAGGGTAGTAGTTTGTAGTGAATGCCTCATGAGGGAGATTGGTTTAGGGAGTGGGGAGTCCTTGTGCAGCATAGAAGTCAAAAGTCAGTAACAAATACATTGGTTAGTGAGTTCTATTTCCGTTGAATGATTACATTGGTTAGTGATCGAGGGCCCGAGGCAAACATCTTGTAATCCTCTCAGTGATGGTTTATGGTGACATGTTTGCTGCCCCTTGTGTGTTTCAGTTGTCTCAGAATGCTTGATTAGCTTTCTGTTCATCCTCTTGATGCCATGATGGTAACAGATTATCTACATCATCAGTTCTTGAACTCTTTGACCAATTAAACAGCGTTACAAGAGATGTTGAAGGCTGGATTTTTTCATGTCATCTTACCTGTTTTGATTCCAATGATCGGAAAAAATGCAATTACTTGCTCAACCAAAAACTTGGGCCTCTTGATTGATGTACTAGGTAAGCTAGGTTAGCCCTTGGGCCTTGGTTTCTGTCTCAAACTGCTGCCATTTATTCTACATCATCATTTAGATTTCTCAACAAAGCCATTGAAACCATAAGAGATGGAGATGCTACATAGTCCTAATGATATCTTCTGGTTTTCCGCATCACACTATTACTGCTCCTGCGTGGTTTAGAAGCTATCAGCATTGGGGCAGTCCATTGATACCTTTTAGCAACTTTGAAGTTCCTTTTTATGTTATATGGAGTTGTTCAAGAAAAGGCGTGTGTATTGTCCAACTTATGCAGCAGATTATCTTTATTGAATATATTTAAGCTGTCTTATGCGACAGATCTACTTGTTCCAAGTGGTTTTTGTTATTATTGAAAATATATCTGTGTGCTTCGTAGGTGTACTAGATGATGACTAACTTGGGCTTTTTGGGTTCTGCAGGACCTTGGAACGTGAGATTGACGATATCCCAGAATTGGAGCTCCGATCACCAATTGCAGACGAATTAAACTCGTACTATCGATTAGTTTCTAAGGTCCACATGGTGTGAAGTATGATGAGTTTGTCTTTCTGTTTATGGATATATATGTGAATAATTGTTGTCAAGTTTGATGCTACTGTAAGAAGACTAAACGGTTGTTTGGATGCCTTGTTTGTTGCATATCTCAAAACCAAATGACTTGGTTTATCTAGCTATAATAGCCAACATGCCTTATTTGTCTAGCCGGTTGAAGTTGCTCTTATAATCTATTATTGGCCGGGGATTGAGTTTATTGTCAGATGTCATGTTGTTTGATCAACATTTATTTATTATCGTAGTCACTAGTCATATAATGAGTAATTAAAACTTGCGTTATGTTACGCGATGGACTAGTGACGAAAAAACTAGGTAGTGTTGTCATGATCTTTATGTTGTAGAATGTTTTTCTTCAACCCTTGACATAATTTGATTTGACTTTCAATGCTTTAAGAGTACTGAATAATTTCTCTCGATGTGTGATAATAAGGTTTTATTTGGTCAAAATTAATTAAATTGATTATTTTTTGTCTTTATTTAAAAAAAATTATATTTGTTATTTTTGCGTATTTTTTTTTTATGATTATTGGTTCGTCTCGAAGAAAGAAATATAAAGAATATAAAATTATGTTCAAAAATTAAAAAAAATTTACTAAAGACGAAAATAAGTTAACACTAATATCGCTTGGGGTTTGAATTTTTTTACTAAAAAAAAAATAATAAGCTAATAAATTAATAATTAACACAAGCCAGAGGACCTTAACTTACACAAAGAGTGGATAGATGTTTAGAAGGCAAACAGTTATATTTGATTCAATTTTATAATGTGACACGTACTATTTCAATTCAAAATATTAATAAAATGGACAAATTTGACAAGTCAACACAGTGGGAAAAGATAATATTGATAATATATATTCAAGATAATCGAAAGAAAGATTTTGTGTGAAGCAGTGGGTCACAACAATTGATTAAATGATTTGAAGCAAAAGAGTAAAAACTTCACGGCTATTTCCTCCCCCATATTGTATTGGCGTAAAAAATTGGGCCAAACAATCTCACATCGTCTGGGCAGTGTTCAACTAATTTTTTTATTCATCAAAATAATATCATTTTAACGAACAACATAGTTTGTCAACTAACATATAATATTAATGCATAGTTTGTCAACTAACATATAATATTAATGCGTGTACTGTAGTAGTAGTGTCTGAGTTAAGGTTAGTTTTTAAAAATTTAACGAGGTATGAAAATGTAGTTATATTTATTTATTTTTATGTAGCAAGTCAATCTTAAACAATTTTATTCAAGTTCGAGTAAGTTTATTTGAGGAATATTAACTTAGTGACTAGAATGTTGTTTAAATTTAGGTGGACAACTTGACCAATTCTTAAAGCATAATTTAACTTTAAAACAAGATGATTTTGGAGTTTCAAGCTCAAGAAATTTATATTAGAAGGATATTAGATCAAAATATATATCTCAATGCATACACACATATACTAGTAAATATAGATATTTTAGTTTTTTATTAATTAAAAATAATAATTTTTATAAAAAATTTAACTGTCAAAAAAAATTTGTTAAATAATTTATAAAGTAAGAAAAATAAGCGAATTTAGAGTGGTCTCTTTATTTATTAATAACCTCAGGGAAGATCTTTAAGATATTTACATTAAGATATTTATGTGATATTTCTAAAGGGGAAGTCCAGACTCCAGTCCCTATGGGATAACACTGTGTGGTCGAGTAAAGAAGAAGGAGAAGCGAATAAAGGAGGAGGAGAAGTGGGATAACACTTAAAAAGAGTGTGGTCGAGTAAAGAAGAAGGAGAAGCGAATAAAGGAGGAGGAGAAGGAGAAGGAGAAGGAGAAGGGGAAGATGCCGCGAACCGGACTGATGGGGGTGTCATTGAAGGGTCCGAAGGTGGACGTGATAGTGGATATGGGCAATCCCTTGCTCAATCTCACTGTCGATGGCTTCTTGAAGATTGGCACTGTAATTTTTTCTACTTACCCATTATCTTCATCATCTTCTTCTTCAAGTTGAAGTCGAATCTGTCTTATCTTTTCTCTTTAATTTTTCAGGTTGCAGTGGCAAAAACGGTCGCAGAGGAAACATATGACATCGTCAAACAAGGTTAGAAATGTCTCTTTTTCTCTCTAGATATATATTTCTGTGTCTGTGTATTGTGATCCATGATCTGATTTATTGCTTTTGGATTAGTAATGTGGGAGTAAAATACTCATGGGTTTTCTCTTGATTCTTGTTTTATACATGAATTCGTAGAAATTGTGTAATATTTACTTAAAGCACTTTTGTAGACTGTTTGGACTTAGTCACTTAGGTGATGTCGCTAGATTCAGAAATCTAATGCCTGAATTCCTCGAATATTTCTTCAGTACCTAGTTAATATGATGGTGTATTTGAAATCTTGTTATTGACTGTGGGTATAATTCCTTTTTCTACTAAAAATATTTGTGACTTCTGTTTGTCCTTTTGGTTTTGTTATGCTGTGGATCTTGACTGCACGCATTGGCTTAACAGGGGGTATTTCAACACACAAGTTAGAGCACTCGGTGAGAAATCCTATCTCATTTCAGCTATTTAGTTCATTCGCATTATTGTTGAATTAGGTTTGTATGTGTGTCAGTTCTTTAGTTCAGAACTTCAGATGGTTAGAAAGTCTGCACTTCAGTTGGGTATAAAAGGCTTATCCGTAGGAATACTCACCAACCATGAAAAGCAAAACATGGTAATGGTAGCCAACCGGAGGTCTATTCTTCCGCCCTGGCCCCCTCTCTGCTGCTCCTTGAAGAGAACTCGCGGGCTGTGTGCCCGCCCATGAATCCAGCAGGAGAAGCTGGGCCCATCAGCCAGTTCCTTCCAGATCCAGGGCGAGGAGGAGCGTTGGCGACATTCAAAGGTGCATCTTGGATCAATGGGGGCCCGACTCAATGAAAAAAATGGATTCGCCGGCAGCAACAGAGAGAGAAGAGGTGGAATCACTGATTCAAGTCAATGGAAAAGCAAGATGTTCAGTAACAATTTACAACCACCCTTGATTCCTTCCATTTCCGAACCTCTCTTTCTCACCCCGTTAAATGGAGGACTTCTCAATTCTTGCAATTCCCACCCCCCTTGGCTTTTTAGTACTGTGTTATTAGATAAGAAACTTTCCTTTTTATGATAATAAGGTTATGAAGTCCTTCCTTCAGCTGGTTTTGTCTTGCCCGTTTACTAGGTTGACCCCCTAAATGACACGAGGAGCGGCCAATGATATTTCGATGGTTTTGGTATTTCAATTCATAGACGTATGTTCATTTACTGAGAATGGATCTTGAACAGTCACATGGTAGAATGTCTTTTTGAAATAGTTAAGCTTACATATGTCAACAACAATAATTGTGGGCTTGAAGTTCTTTGAAAGGTATCGTAATGTCAAGAGTGAAATGTTTGTACAGTTTTCTGGAAATAAAAAAGAAGGGTTTTCCCCACATTTTCGGATTCATGTGGCCAATGCCAATTGATTGGGGACTTAAGGCTTTGTTAGTTGGTTTTATTGGTGTCCCATGCAATGCATCCAGAATGCTGCTTTCGGAGGGTTTTAGAGGTCTAGTTTATGATAAGCCAGTTGCAGCAGTTTTCTGTTTGCCAGTTGCAACAATTTTTCCAGCGACTGTACAACTCACCAAGATCATGATTATCCTGCTAATGTGAGTGTTTGTTGTTGCAGTTAAAGAAAATGTGTAAGGAAGGTGCCTATTGGGGTAAGTTTCAGACACTTTTGGAACCAATCAAGGATGAGATTGAGCTGTTCTTTTAGTGTTGATATTTTTTATATGAAGCGTGGGGGCTTACTCCTCTAAGAAATCTGTTTTTTGCACTACCAGGAACTATAGCTGGAGTATATGTGGGAATGGAGTATGGGATGGAGAGAATACGCGGCACCAGAGACTGGGTAATTTCTGCATTTCCTTGGCGAATACTTTTCATTCCATATTTGAGCCTCCTTCACAATCACTGCATGCTAAAGCCACTTTCCATGAGGCTCTGTAACATGTTCTACTGATTATGATTGTGCTTATCCGTCTGTTAGTTCTAATTGTCTTCATATGCTTTCCGTTTCCACAATCATGCTCATCTATTAAGATTGCATACTACACTGTAGAGCTGATCCCCTAATCACCCAATGTCTCTGAAGTGAAAAGGTGAACTCGACTTATTCGTCGTTGAGTACGAATGGGACCGTCCTATTAGTGACAAGTCCGATCAAGAAGTGCCTCTACAAGCCCTACCGTACGGCCTGCCTCCTGGCAGCCCCCTCTACTGGGAAGTTATGCTAGCCCCTTTCGAACAAGAAACAACATATGCCGAAGAAGGGTCAGAAGTAGATAATTGCTTAGACAAAGAGTCCTCCGATGGGCTTGTTGCTCTTGTTAGGGCAGTTCGGTCTCTGAGACCGCCAAGTAGTCGTAGGTAAGTAGCAGCTATCTCTGACCGAGCATAACCGATTCATGGTAATAAAGAAAGAGGTGGATGCTGGGGTGGGGGATTTCATGAATAAGTAGAAAGCCTTTCCTGTAT
>JABCMJ010029383.1:0-12740 GCA_014822125.1 Arbutus unedo | reverse complement strand
AAGTAATCCAACGGGTGATATCAAGCCGATTATATAGTTGTGGTCGCTCTTTAATTCACTGGTGTTGTCGTAGATTATACAATGTTGTCATATATGGTTACAGCGTAAGCCTAAAAGCTGGATTTACTGTCGTACAAGTTGCCATTTGATAATTATACATGGTTACAGCGTAAGCTTAAAAGCTGGATTCACATATCACATGATATTATAGTTAGATTATAACTGATTTAAAAAATACGGGTTATGTTAATACAGAAGTTAGTAAACTTGTCATATGTAGACTCACACTAGTCTAGTGTTAATATAGTTGTTGATGCAACAGGTTTTAATAATGATGCTGATCATGCTTGAATTATGCAAGGTTGTGTTGGAACTGAAGTTTATTTTTGTGATTCCTAGACTTAGCATATTTTGATGTAATATGACTTTGGTTATAATGTTATTTGGTTGACTGGTAAGAATTTTGGGCCGTAGTCATAGTTTGTAAGCCCATAAAGGTCATATTATTGCACTTTACTTTATGCACTGAACTTTGGAAGTATATTTTATTTTTCGCACTGTGATATCAGATATGTTGATAGAAAATTTCTAAACTAGTCTATATTTGAAGGCCTTACGAGTTTCACTCGTGGCCGGTCACGTGCCTTAACCATTATGGAATGGGTCATGACACCAATAGACATGATCATGGTGGTAGAAGAAGAGCAAGAAGGGATAGGAAAATAGAGAATAGGAAAAGAAGACAAGATTATGGTTGTTGTGACTTTCAACTAATCTGACAAGTTTGCCCTTTAAAAAGGGTCAAGCGAGGTGTGCACATTGCCTTATTTTATTTGAAATGTTAGCAATTGTTGGATCTTTTTTCTCGTTCAAGAATCTCTTTTTTTTTCTTTTTTTTCGTCTCGAAGAGTAACTAAGGCCAATTTAGGATGTTGAACTACATCGACACGAATATATAATTTAAAGATTATTATCTAGTCAATTGAAAATAAAGGAATCAAATTGAAATAATGAGCAAATTTCAAGGACCATTTCCAATCAAAAAAACTAGAGGGACCATTACTTTAATTTATTCAATTTTCAAATATGAATTTTAACCTCCATGTAGAAATCAAACAGATTAAGAAATGTTATAGCGCACTTAGAGCAATTTCTATATAATTTCAAATAAGAATAAAATTACTCTATTTTATTGAATTAAATCATTATTGTAGTGCAATAACTATTATAGAGCAATAATTAAATGGTTATTGCAGAGAAAATTAGAAATATTTTAAATAAAAATAAAAATGTTTTTATTTTATCGAATTAAATCTTTATTGTAGTACATGTGCAGGGATGAACTACAGTATCCCGATACAGTGGAATGGCAAGCTCTACCGAAAAGAACAATTTACCTCTTGGCTGTGATCCAACGGTCCACAGCAGGTTTCCTCATTTCTTCCCCTGTCCCCCACACGCACACACGAGAAACCTACAGAACTTTCTAGAACTTCTTAATCGAAGAGTACGCGTAGGGATCCACATATTGCGAAATCGCCCCCACTAAATCTATCCACTCCACTCTCCACAGACAACTGTAAAAGAACGACAAAATATCATCCTCCCCGAAAGTCCCCTCCTCATTTTCTCTAGAACTTTCACTTCCCCCTCCATATATAGATACTACACTCTCTCTCCTCGACTCCCAGAAATCAACACTATCATCCCTTTACAGGAAACATTTCTCTCTCTCTAAAAATGGAAAGTGTGACAGTGAAGGAGGAAGAAGTGACAGTGATATCGTGCACCACGGGATCATCGTCTTCATCTTCGTCGAGCATGTCGTCGCCGCTGCCAATGGAGGGAATACACGAAGTGGGTCCGCCTCCGTTCCTCACCAAGACGTTTGATATGGTGGAAGATCCGTCCACTGATTCGGTGGTGTCGTGGAGCAGAGCAAGAAATAGCTTCGTCGTTTGGGACTCTCACCGGTTTTCCACTTCTCTGCTTCCTAGGTACTTCAAGCACAGCAATTTCTCTAGCTTCGTTCGTCAGCTCAATACCTATGTAAGTATTTCCTCAAACCCCGAATGTCAAATAATGTGTCCTTTTTCTCCAGGGTTCTTAGTTTATTTCAATTTGGACTTTGGGTTCTTTTCAATTTTCTTCCATATGTCGGCTTTTTCAGTCCTCCTTAGAATTGGTCATCGCGTACCTGATTACGATTTGGAGTAATTACTGTTTCTGTGCCTCGCGTTTCTGTTGATCTTGCAAAACATAATTTTGATGATCTGGTTTTTTTTTTTTTTTCATGCTATTTGTTAGAGTCGAGCGATATTTGTTTATTGGTTTTGAGAGTGTACCGTCTCCTAGATGTTACAAAATTAATTAGAACATCTGAATGAATGAATCAACCTGTTCCTATCTGTGTTGTGTTTTGTAAGTGCTGTAATTCTGATAAAATTCAACTATTTTCAACGCAGGGTTTCAGGAAAGTTGATCCAGATCGATGGGAATTCGCGAACGAAGGGTTTTTAGGAGGGCAGAAACAGCTCCTGAAAACCATCAAAAGGAGAAGAAATCCCTCACATAACATGCGACAACAGGGGGGAGGAGCTTGTGTGGAATTAGGCCAATATGGAATGGAAGAAGAACTGGAGAGTCTAAGGAGGGATCGCAACGTACTGATGTCCGAAATCGTAAAGCTCAGACAACAGCAGCAGAATTCGAGGGACAAGGTAATTGCGATCGAGGAACGAATGCAAAGCTCTGAGAGAAAGCAACAACAGGTAATGAGTTTCCTGGCGAAAGCCCTAAATAGTAACTCCTTTGTCCAGCAGTATTTGGATAAGTACGCGGAGAAAAAAGAGCAACGAGGAGTTGAGACTCAACGAAAGAGAAGACTAACGGTGAGCCCGAGCCCGAGTGTGGAAGCTCTGTATATAAACGGAGAACAAGAAGAGCTTGGAAACATTGAATTAGAGATAGAGATGGAGACTTTGTTATCGGCTGCGATGTATAAGGAATCCAGCAATGATGTTTTGGACCCAAAAGGGGAAACTATCCCAATAAATAACCTGGATTATGTTGGCGAGACCATATGGGAAGATTTTCTTGCCGAAGATGTTGTAGGTGGAAATGAAGATGGGGAACATTTTTTCGGGGACCAATCGGAAGTTAATGTGGAAGTTGAGGATTTGGCGGCGGAGACTCTCAATTGGAGCGAGGATTTACAGGATCTTGTTGATCAGTTGGGATTTCTCAGGTCAAATACCTAATTTGACTTGTTGATGAGATCAAATGAAAATGGTTTTTTGTGGCTTGGGTTGTGCTGAAATTGGCCTTTGCAACTCCACTTTCCCTTTGGTGGGTTGTTTGTTCTAGGGTTTTCAATTGTTTGTTGTCTGTGTTTGCTAAGTGTGTGGCTGATAAAGTGTTTGTTTCTTGTATGCCAGGGGAAGAATGGTGAAAGTTGCTAGGAGGCCAACAAACTAATGGCTAATCTGTTCTTCCGTATCCTTTTATCATAATTAATGATCATCACTTATCAACTAGTTTCTTCAAATGATATTTTCCTCAAATCAAAATTTTTTGATATACATTATCCATGTTTGTGATCACACTTTCCCTCTGTTTGTTGCATTTTTGCAGGCGGGTTAGTCAGCAGAGAAGTTGAGGATGTACATTCCTTGAATGGTTTCTGAAATCGCCTTTTCGCCGTCTTCTGAATACACATATGTTATTCTTGCTTGTATATATGATGAATAACGATGGCCGCTGGTCATATACGTGTGCTGTTGGAAAAACTATTATTTCATAGTGTGTAATGACATCGAGAGTTTACAGCTCTCATGTTTCCCTAATGTAAAATGTCTGTCTGTGTTTCCTTCCCCAATTCTTTTAGTTTAGAAGAATGAAGATTGCTTTCTGGTGCATCTCAGTTTGTTCTGGGATATGCTTCATGGTTTCTAGGGAAAATGACAGGAAAAGAAAAAAAGAAGGGAGAATTGCAATTATTTTCCTTTGGGCTGACATTGTCCATCCAAAATTGTGATTGTAAAACTCCAGTAACCCTCAATTACAATTACCTTACTGCTCTATTTTGGGCTTTGACTGTTGTTTCTGTTCAGTTGAAATATGCAACCAACGTGAAGTCGCAAAATGAAAACCTGTTGTTTGTCCACTATATTTACATTTTTTTCCTTTCCTGTGGCATCGTCGGAGTTTTTGGACATCGAATTTTTTATGACGGATAAGAATGTGATTTATGTGGTCCTTAAAACATAATATTTATTTCATGTATTTGGACACAAGTTAGCGGTTGTGACACGTGCAATATATGTGTAAGTTGGATATTATCAAATATATGAAAAATACTTATATTGCTTCGATCGTTATAGATTTAAAATAGAATTTTAGAAATAAAAATTGGTGGAATTAGAAGATTGTACGTATTTAAAGAGGTGGATATTGTGGTAATGAGTGTAGAGAAGTTGGAAGAGAATTGGGTAGTTTTTTTTAAATAATTTTTGAAAATGTCAATTTTACCATAAGTAATTAATTCTCTATTATATTTTTAATTTTTAATGTGTGAAAATGACTTTTATAGAGAGTAATTTTGTCAAGTAAAGAAACAAGACAAAATTGTAAAAATGAGGATACTAAATTGTACTCCTTCTTTATAAATAGAATGAATAGGTAAATAGAATAGATTGGAGGCCAAAAAAATGTGAGGCCCATAGGTTATAGCGGCCGCTACAATTGCGTAATGGTTGGGCCATCCATGTAAGCAACTGTTTCCATTTATTTTTGGGTGAAATGCACCCATCTCTCTTGATATTTTTGACAATTGCAGGAATTTTTCCCGAGATTTTATAAAATACACTCATTTCTTTTATTTTTGAAATTATCATACCATTTTTCTTCTGCCGTTAATTTCTTTTAAAAATTGGTTAGTTTTTTATGAGGTCACCATATTACTTTTGTAGAATACCTAAAATATCCTTGCTCGTAACTATAAAAATAAAAAAAAATCTCTCTAAAACACACAATTTTTATTTTTCTTCTTATTTTACGTTATTACTTTTATTTTAGCTATTTTTTTAGCAAATACATTAGTTGATTTTTTCTTTATTTATTGATGTAATTTGTTTCTAGTTATAGATATGTCATGTAGTATCGAAAACGTCTTTCAGACTATGAACAATATGTGTTATTGTGGGGCAAATGTCATTATTTTAATTAATCGATGTAAATTATTTTTATTCATTTATGGTTAGTGTGTCTAGTACCAGAAGCGTCATAATTTTTTTTAAATTTTTTGTTTTTTTTTAATCATCGCAATGAGAAAATTAAAAATTCATAAAAGTATGAATTAAAATTGAAAAAATTCTAATAAGATGATGCTAAATATATTTAAAATAGTGAAAAATTATCTTTTAAAATAAATGTAAAAACTTTTAGTTTTTTGGTTAATATTCACAATGTAAAAAAAAATCAAATACAATAGATTAATAATGTATATGTACTTTCTGTAGATAAAATAAATACAAAAAATAAAATTAATCAAATAGATAAAATTAAAAATATTTATTTCATTTATTAAAATATAATATATAAAGAAAATTATATAAAATTAGTCAAAGTTAAGTTTAAAGTTCTAATAAATAAAGAAATATTATATTTAAATTAAGTTACATTAACTTTTTTTTAACAAACTCATGAGAATTGTTTTTAGATATAATAGGTTAAAATATATATGCTTTCTATAAAAAAATACATATATAGAATGAAAAAATAATGATATTCATTGAGAAAAAAGAATTTTTTTATAAAATTAAATAATAGTTATTAAAATTTAAGATGCATAAGGCTCGAATAAGAGAAATGATTTGATATTATGGTTGTGAATATCGTACCGTATCGGTTGGTACGTACCGTTTTAACAAAAAAATGGTACCAAGTATCTCTGGTTCCATACCATTTTCAATACCGGTTGGATACCAGCCTTACCAGCTAATACCGGTCATATCGACTGGTACCGGATTATTTTTTTGAAGACTTGCGAAAAAATTAATTTTTTTGAACTTTCTCTCTATGGTTTATATATATATATAATTGCGGTAAATCTAATATGGTATCCGATACATGACCGATACCGATACGTACCATACCAATAGAAAAATTGATATTCAAGCCGATCCGGTATTCATAAACTTGATTGATACATTAGTGAAAAATAATAAATTAAATTAAAAATCATAATAATTATTTTATGAAATAGGCTAGAATGTATATGTGCTTTTATTATGTAAAATATGCATAAAAAATACAAATATAACAAGATACATTAAGTGGTAAATATAATTTTTGTAAAAAAGTAGTTGTTAAAATATAAGATGTATATTTATTTGCACAAATTTAATCAAAAAATAAATATAGTCTAATATAATAAATATAATTATATAACACACATATATCATATGTAAATATTGTTATACAATGTATTATATATACAAACATAAATAGATTAAGTATATAAAAAAAACAGAGATAAAAAGACTAATGAGGACATTTTGGTCTTTTACTTATCAAAACCAATGATGTTTGTAAGAAATTAACAGCCGGGGGAATGGTATAATAGTTTCAAAAATAAGGGAGATGAGTGTATTTTTTAAAACCTGAGGGAAACTTCCTGTAATTATAAGAAACCTCAGGGGAGATCAGTGCATTTTACCCTTTATTTTCACTGTTCTTAGTTTCAGTGACAACTGATTGCTGCGGGGAAAATGTACCGAATAGCTGCTATTCCCAAAGTTTTATTGCAACAGCTCCAAATTCTTTTCTCATTTAATTGTAACATTATCTTTTAATAGAGTATGGAAATTGATGAAAAGAAATAGCTAGTGTGGGGTGCACACAAATGTATACGGTTCTTAGCTAATCGATTATTAAGTATCTAAAGTCAACTTAAGGGATTGGACTGATAGTCCGGACTTGAGACATTTGACTGCTCCATTTTAAGATTTTAAATTTTAAATTTCTCAAATGTTATCAATTCTTATAGGATTAGGCCACACTAGAATTTCTTTGTGTTTAATTGGGCCTTCGCTAATGGACAATGAGATTGGTATCCCACATTGAGGTGCACGTATGTTGACATAAACACTACAAAAATAGAAAAATAGAGTCCCGAGGGGAAGAATGACTTTCGTCCGAGAGAATGGTTACACCACGTACATTTTTATTTACAAGACACTCTTCCTGTCACACCATTGGCAAATTTTACCATTTTCACACACAACTTGATTGGAGGCGGTGGTTGGTACAACGGTGGTGAATGTTGATGGCGGTTAGTGGGGATGGTGGTTAGCGGCGATGGTGGTTAGTGGCGGTAGTCGGCAGTGTGATGGTGATGGGTGATGGTGGTTAGTATGGTGGCGGTGGTGGTTAGTAGCGGGTGATGGTGGTTAGTATGGTGGCGGTGGTGGTTAGTAGCGGTGGAGGGTAGCGGGTGGCAGTGGTAGTTAGTGAAGGCGATGGTCAGCATTGTGCTTGTTAGTGACAAGCGGCGGCGGCGGTGGTTAGTGTCATGGCGGTGGGTTGCAGTGGTAGTGGTGGTTAGTGAATGTGGTGGTTAGCAGTGTAATGATTAGTAGTGGTGGTCAACATTGTGGTGGTTAGTGGCGGTGTCAGGTGACAGTGGTGGTGGTGGCGGTGGCGGTGGCTAGTGCCGGTGGTTGACAGTGTGGTTCTGGAGGGTGGTGGTTAGTGTGATGGCAATGGTGGTTAGTGGTGAGGTGGTTAGTGACGATGGCGATTAGTAAAGGTGGTCAGCAGTGTAGTGGTGGTGGTTAGTGACGGTAATCAGTAATGTGGTAAAAAAAACTTTAAAAAAATATTATTTTAAGTGTGTTCAGTTTTTTTAATTAAGTAAGGGGTAACTACTTAATTATTTATTTTTTATTTTTGCTAAAAACTTAATGTATTAAGTTAGTCAAAATTTCATTATTAAATTGACTTAATATATTTTTACTTAATTTATTTTGTTTTAAATGCGGAAAATAAGTTATCAAGTGTGTGTTTGAATTTATGTGAATGTGTAGGCCATTTGTGTAGATCACTAATATAAATCCTTCAATTATCTTGTGTTTAATTAGAACAAATGATTTACAACTCCACTCCTTAAACTTATGTGCCAAAAACAAAATGACTCCTTAGATTTAGGAGAGGAAAAGGACAAGGTGGATCTATTTATGATTGATAAGAAATAAACAAAACCCTACCACTTGTTTTCTTTCTCTTCCATTTTCTTTAAAATTACTTTAGTCAAGTGATTTTCACGTACCCTTTTTAGTCTCATACATTTCTTTTTTTGTCTTTATTATAAAAAATTATTGAAATATCCTTCTATTATATAATCTTTATTTATTTTTTTTGTTTAAATTATTATACTGCCTTCATAATTAACTAAAAATAAATAATCTTTATTTTTGTCTTTATTCACAAAAAAAATTATATTTGTTATTTTTGCGTCATTTTTTATAATTTATTTGTTCATCTTGACAAAAAAACTTAAGAAGTATAAAATATGTTCAGAAGCTAAAAACAAAAAACAAAATCTAAAAAAGTGATGTTTTGAACTTATTTTTTTGTATTTTCTGAATTTTTTTAGTTTTTTGACATTATTTTATATTTTTCTAAAATCTCTTGTCAAAACGAACTAATAACCATCAAAAAATTAATACAAAACAAAATAATTTAATTTTTTTTCCAATAAAGACAAAAAATAAATCAGACAATAATTCAGTAATTACTACAAGCTAAATAGATCCTAAATAATTCAAAAATTAATATTTTGTGAAATTGTATGAATAATAAATGGTTGCATGTAATTTTTGTTAGAGTATTTCCTTTATGTATTCGTTCATTTTGATTTTAGAAAAATATAAAATGATGTCCAAAAAATAAGCTCAAAACAATATTTTTAGAATATTTTTTTATTTTTATTGAATTGTTTTAGCTTTTGAACATAATTTTATAATTTTTAGATCTTTCGTCGAGACGAACCAATAAATCATAAAAAATAAAACAAAAATAACAAATACAAAAAAATTGAATAAAGATAAAAAAAAATAAAGAATATTTATTTTTAATTAATCGTAAGGGTAGTATAGTAATTTAAATACAAAAAGAATAATAATTATATAATAAAAAAGTATTTCAGTAAATTTATATAATAAATATAAAAAAAAAGAATGCATGAGATTAAAAGAGATGTGTGAAAATTAATTCCCTTATTTTAATGCTGTCTAAATGTTTTATTTCTTCCGGTTTAATAAAATTGAGGCGATCAGGTTAATATGTTCTATCGGCACAAATATAAATGAAATATATTTGTGTTAAAAAATTAAAAGTTTGTATGATTTTTAGAATAAATTTCAGCAGAAATTATATTTTGTTCGTGTCAATATCAATATCAATATCCGGTCAATTTAATTTTGTGTAGGTATTATTACTTACTCGAGAAGGGCAAAATTGGAACAAAACCCATAAAAAAAGATATAGCATGGGCAGGTGTTGTTGCGAACCAACTTGGAGGAGACCCCCCCTCGTACGCACTAGTATTAAACACCACAGATAGTGGCTTGGTATGAAAACAAGCAAGATGGCCCCCACCCACCATTTCCCCGACCTCATTATTCACAACAGACACAGAGACTAACAGACCATGAAGGATGCTTAGTGAGGCTCAACCTATCTCCTTTATATTCCAACCCTTGTCAATTGCAACTCTTCAAAACTCTACTTCAAGAAACATCTCTCTCTCTCTCTCTCTCTCTGGAGATGCAAAACATGAGTGAAAGCATTCAAAGGGTAACGGAGATAGGACTGCCCTTAATAAGGCCACCTATTACGGTAACATGTACATGGACCATATTGGCCCTATTGGGAGGAGTTTTGGGGTACTTTTATGGTCCTTATTGGGGTGTTAGGAAGGTCCCTGGTCCTCCTGCTGTTCCCTTTCTAGGACACTTGCTCTTACTGGCCAAGTATGGTCCGGATGTGTTCTCACTCCTTGCCCAACGCTACGGCCCTATTTTCAGGTCTCTTCTTCTCCACCAATTCATATTTATTTCCTCTTTCTCATAGATTATTTATTATCACTTTGGTTCTTCTACGTGTAATTGTGTTCTTAAAAAATGTCAAACGTCACGAATCCGTTAACGGAGAGAGGTTCCAACTGCCACTGGACTTAGTGTGTATGAGGTTGACAGCCACAATTGAAAGTGTATGCATTGAACGTTGAAGTATAGGGTGTCAAGTGTAATAACCCTTTACGTAAGCGTGCTTTTTTCTTTGACTTTATGCATCGCAGGCCCGTTTGTTTTTCCAGACTATGAGCAATTTACTACGTATTCAAATTATTACATATTCTGTAATTTAGTTACAAAAATTATGAATGTCGAATATATGATTTTAGAAAATAAAAGACAAACTGTGTCACGACTCCGTAGAGCTCATTTGAATTGATGAATTTTAAGAAAAAAAAAATTAGAAAAATAAATACTCTCTCTCATATTTAAATTAACAAAGAGGCGAGGAATTACTAGAGAATATAAGAAAGCGTGAGAATAGAGAACCCTTTAAAGCTCTCATTTTGATTCTGACTAATTTTGGTGAGATTCTGTAAGAGAAGAAACCTGAAAGAGTTTAATTTTTCATATTGCCAAATTTACCCTACCATTTTGGTATTATTTCGTTAGAAGAAAAAACCTGTAAAAGGTATTTTGGTAAAATAAGTATATTACTTTCTTTTCTTTTTTCTAAGCAAGCTAGCCAAACAATATTAGTAAGAAAATATGAGAAACCAATCTCTCTCGTTTTGTTCATCCAAATGAGATAATGAGATACCATACTCATTTTTTTTATTTTCTCATTATTAAAAAAATATTTTTTTTCTCACTTTGATAGTCAAAAGGGCTGTTTTGAAAGTCATAAATGATTTTGGTAATAGTCTCATCAAACAAATGATTCATTACAAATATCAATGATATTGTACAAATGATTTTTTTTTTTTTTTTGGTGGATTAGGAAAAAATCGCTTTCGAATTCCAAAAGACATAACAGTGGAATAGGCAAGTGGAAAATTAAAGGGAAAATGGTCGGTTTCCAGTAATGAGCCCATTGAGCATATTCAATGGGTGGCTGAGGTTGCGTGATGAACATTTCTGCTTTTACTTTTGGCCCCAACATTTTTTTGGCCATGTGGGAGTCAGTCCTTTTTATCTCAATTACTTAAGTGTATCATTGTTATTATTAGTTCGTTACGTATTGATGTCAGTGTATACTATAATTTATCGTATCGAATTTATCGTTAAAAGTAGTATACATTTTTCAAACAATTTTTTTAACAAAAATTATATTAAACATATAAAATAAAGTCCCACAATTTTAAAATAAATCACCAAACGTAAAAATGGATAGTTCTTGTCTCAGTTTATGTGTAATTATCTAAAAATTAAAAATCTAAAAAAAATAATGTCTGGTACGGTACGGTACGGTACTATATTGGACACACTCTGAATACCTTCATAAATAAATGGATGGACTACATCTGAGGGGAAAATTACAATCCAGGAACCCTAGTCCTTCTCTTTTTCCTTCCAATAAGAGTCTTGTTGAAATGAGCATTCTGCTCCCTAGAAACTTGCTCAAGGTTGAACACCTTGAATCGAGCTATCACGCTTTTCACCTCTTCCACATACTGAGACACCCGGTCATTTTGGCCTTTATATTCTCCAAACAGCTGATTCACCATCAGTTGAGAGTTACCGTAGACCCTCAAATCTTGGGCACCCATCCCCTTGGCAATGTAGAGTCCCACAAGCAGTGCCTCGTATGCGGCCTCTTTGTTGGAGACGGAAAAGTTGATTCTGAGGGTCTGCTCATGGAGGATCCCACTCGAAGAAATCAATACTACTCCTTTCCCTGCTCTATTGTTGTTGGAGGCTTCGCCGACATAAAGTCTCCAAAAATCACTGTGTAGAATCCTCCAGTGTCAAGTCTTTTGGCTGAGGCTCAGTTTTGTGAGTTGGCCATCCTCCCTTGGAGTGTACGCAGGATGAAATTCACCAAGACTTGACCCTTGATTGCCATCCTTGGCTGATATTGTAGGTCAAAATTAGCCAGTTTCATGGCCCACTTAAAAATTTAGTTTGAGAGACCGACCTTGCGAAACAAGGCCTTGAGCGCGTACTTGGTTAGCAGCACAATTGGGTGCTCCTGAAAGTACGATGTCGGCTCCCTTGAGGCCGAGACCAAGGCCAACACGAGCTTTTCAAGGGGGAGATATTGCTTATCTGCACTGACCATCATTTGTTGGTGTAGTTGATAGGGAGATGATTCCTTCCCTCTCGACGCATGAGGATCGAGCTAACCACGTGCTAGGAAATGGCCAAGTAAAATTAGAGGTCCTCTTAGTCCCTCGACAAAGTCAAGAGTGGTGCCGAGAATAGGTACTTCTTCAAATCTTGAAGTGCTCGGTCGCACTCAAGACTCCAAGTGAAGCTTTTCGACTGCACTTCTTGAGGAGTTCAAAGAATGGTCAACCATTTCTCGGACAACCGGCTAATGGATCTATTTAGTGCAATAGCCATGTCGATCAAACGTTGAAATCCCTTGATGGTGTAGGGAGCTTCCAAGTTGCTAATTATCGTGATCTGGTTCGAATCGACTTCGGCGCCTCTCCTAGTGAT
>JABCMJ010029377.1:0-17067 GCA_014822125.1 Arbutus unedo | reverse complement strand
CAGACCATCAGATGCCGTTCGAGCACGGCAAACACTGGAGGTATCACAAACTCCATGGATTTATAGTCTCCTAGACTTCGGTCAAGCTCACGGACCCGAAGAATTGGGGTCCACATTGTCCTCATCGGACTCCCCATAGATAGGGTCACTCAACTTCTCTACAGATTCCTCGAGATCAAAATATTCGACGAAAGACTTTAAACGGTGGCTATTCACCTTGAAGGTGGTCCCGTTCTTAGAATTCTCGATCTCAACCGCTCCGTGAGTGGAGACAGTTTTCACAATGTAGGGGCCACCCCATTAGGATCACAATTTGCCCGAAAAAATATGTAGCCTCGAGTTGACAGATGAGTGCCGAATGTTGAACAAAGTGACCCAATACAACCTCTACCCACTTGGGAGTGAGAAAGAGCCAAAACATAAAGGAAACCGTCTCCTACATGCCTTGAAAAGCGTTCAACCCATAAATTTTGGAGAGTTCATTATAAATGAGATGAATTTCCTTTGACATGAAGCACAACCCAAAGCCAACATGATATTTCCCAACTTGGTTACCTGGTTGTGTAGAGATGCCAGTGTTCAGTTATTGCCGGGAAAAGAACTCACCAAAGGGAAGCCCGGACCAATAGCCAAAGCTTTAAACTCTAAATCCTCTACCATAGCCAATAGAATCTCACCATGTAAAACCACTCATCCACCACTTGACCCTGGCCAAACATCAAACCAACCATCACCACCACCAACTAGACCTTCAATACCACCTCCTCTCCATATTCCACCACCACATATCTCACCATCACCACCTACTGAATCTCACCCCACTACTCCCGAGCCAGTAGCTACATCCTCCGTGCCATCTCACCCTGTAAGGGGACCACTTAGAGAGTTGGTTCTGGCTTCTCAAGTCTTGACTCACCGTATAGCAGGTATTGCGCATAATCAGGTCATCCAAGGGACCAAGATTGATGAAGAGAGGAAGGAGAATGCAAAATTCAGGGCAAAAGTTTGGAAAAAATTGGAAGAATTCGGGGCTGAGCAAGGGGTCATTCGACAAATGCTATAGTTTTTGTTGTCCAAAGAAGATGGGGGAGGATCAGAGATGGCATCAAACATCAGTGATAAGGATAAGGGAATAGTTGGAGCGTCAAGTTCAGGGCCACAGGATCCAAAGTAATCTTTGATTGATAGACAGCTGATGACTCCTGATTTTTGAGATGCGGGTGGTACAAATCGATTCTTAACTCTTTGTGACAGTGGTAGTTTTTGAAACATTGGTGCAGTTTAGTTGAATGATACTATGACCGATGGTATGACCTTTCTGTTGCTTTTTTGATTTCTGTTGGTTGATCGATATATTTTGCATTTGCTTGATTATTGGTACACTGGTAGTTGTGAGATTTCTAGATTTTTTTGCATGATTTTGGTAGTAGTTGTTGGGTATTTGATATCTATGTTGATAATTTTGATTGGTGACGGCTATTAGGGTAGTTACCTATTAGCCAATTTTCAGCCGTCATCAACCTCGTTTACCAATTTTTCTTTCATAACCCAAGGTCATTATAAGCCCAAAAGTCATACGCTTCATCCTATGTGCGATATGAAATTTACGATGATTGTGGCATCATGTTTGCATATACCGGCAAAACATATTCCATTGATGTTTTGGATTAGTTAAATGCATGATGTTTTGGATTAGTTAAGTTTTGAATGCATTATGTGTTTATTAGTGCACCTAATGTTGGAAACACCGCACTCTCGAATTCCCATATTGCTAAGTTCATGATTCATACAGGCGGAGGTCGTACTCGTCTTTGTTTCAGTAGTTGGGTTGATAGGGACTAGCAACCCTCAAGTTGGGGGGTGTGCTGAGGCCATAACATGCTTTGTATAATGGCCCAACATGTCCCTATTAGGTGTTTGTGCGGCATTTACACTTCAATTTTATCGAACAATGTACGTTGGGTAGTTTTTTTCTAGGTTTTCTATGAATAAAAAGGTGCTTTGGCAATGATATGGTGAAATTCAAATGATCAGAGAAGCTCTTGACACCCAAGGAAGGATGAAAGTGCAATTGAAAGGAGCGCCGAGGTTAAGGCTAGTGCGAAATGCATAGAAAATTGAAGAAGTCGAGAAAAAGAAGAATTGACATGACTGGGCAAATGAGGAAGAAAGTCAACACGAGAGTGTGTGACCAGACATGCGAATGTCAAGCCAAAGCCGTGAGCAGTTAAGAGAAAAAAGAAAATTTCCAGTAGCTCCGGGTGACCAGTCATACGAATAAAGCCAATTACCGTGATTAGTTAGGCCAAAAGCACAACAAAATCAGTAGGTTCGCATGACCAGTTACTCTAATAAGCCAAATTCTGTGACCGGTCACGCTGATACACCCCAGAATTCCAGTAATTTCCTGTGACCAGTCACGCGCATTTAAGCTCAACCCGTGACCGGTCAGGTTGTCGCACACGGATTTTATTTTTATTATCTTTCTACTTTATTCAATTGTTTGAGTAATTTTTTTCCCATTAGCATTAGGAAACCTCTTCCTAAGTTTTCTCTTAGGTTTTTCCTATTTAAAGACCTAGAGGCTTACATTTAAATTCCATTCAGTAACTTGGATTCCTTGCAATAATTTTCTCTTAAGTTTTCATTGTTCTAGCAATAATTTTTTAGCAACTTTTATTTCAAGTTCGTTCAAGTTATTTAAGTTCCGTTCAAGTTTTCTAGTAAGACTATTAGAGTTTTTTGTGTTCATCAATTCTAGTAGGATGTTTTTAATTTATTATTCTGTTTTCAATTTTAATATGCTAGGCTAAATTCTCTAGGTAGGATCCAAGGATAAATTTCATCTCATGATCGATCTATGGTTTTAACATATTCTTCTCATCTTTTTTCACTGTTTATTCGAAATTAATTCAAGTCCTTTTTTCAAGAAACCAAACAAGGAGTGTTATGATATTGATTAATCCTTGCTATTAGTTTGATACGATTGACACTTGGATCGATATTCTCCTATGATTCGACTTTTTTTTCTTAAAATCTAGGATAGAAGAATTTCACAAATTTAGCCTACTTTCTTAATCCATGGTTTTCTATTTTATTTTAAATTGTAGGTTTAGATATTAAATCAACCAAACCAATCAAAGGTTAGCGTCCGAAACGCTACAGCTACAAGTTTTGGTAACAACCTTTCAACTGTTCCTCATGGATCGATAGTACCTAGTCTTGCCTACTATATATATACTGGTTTTTATACTTGTGAGGCAAGAGAATCAGTTTAATATTAAATACTGATTTGGCTGGCGCATCATCGACACTTTTACCGGTTGATCTGAGGTCTTGGGGCTTTGTGATTTAGGATTGGGGTTTTAGGATTTTGCTCGGAATTTCAAATTTAGTATTTAGGTTTTCAAGGCTCGATCAAGTGTTTGGGATTGAGGGTATAAGTACGTATAGGATTTAGGATATGGTTTAGAGTCTTAGGGTTTAGGGTGTATCATATAGGATTCAAGGTAAAGGGTTTATTTTCTTGGGTCGAGAACAACAACAAAATAATAGGAAAACGTTTATTGGCACACGGTAGAACTCTATACAAAACTAACGCTTACCTATTTACAGCTTTTAATTAGGAAATGCTATTATTACCTCCATCAATTATAGCATTATTATAATAACGCTATTATTGCTCCTCTATTATTTCAAGAACGCTATTATTGTCCCTCCTAATACAGCATTATCGCAAGAACGCTATTATTGTCTATTCTATTATAGCATTATTACAAAAACGTTATTATTGCCCCCTCTACTATAGCATTATGGCAAGAATGCCATTATTGTCCCCTTTATTATAGCATTATGGAAAATACGCTATTATTACCCCCTCTATTATAGCATTATTGAAAGAACGCTATTAAGTAATGCTATTAAAAGTCTTATTTGTTGTAGTGCATATCGTTTGAGGAGTTCTTTAGTATACTTACTTTGATTAATAAAAGTTCTGGTTGTGGTTTGTTTGATTTGAAGTCCTAAGAAGAACTTAAGCTCTCCAATCATACTCATCTCAAATTCATCCTGCATCATTTTAGCAAAGTCCTTACAAAGTGCATCGTTAGTAGATCCAAAAATAATGTCATCCACATAGATTTGAATGAGTAAAATATCATAGTCCTTTTTCTTGATAAATAGAGTAGTATCAACATGACCGCATGAAAAATTATTTTGTGTGAGATACCCGCTCAACCTTTCATATTAAACTAAAAGGGGGTTGTCTTACATATACTTCTTCATTCACATATCCATTTAAGAAGGCACTTTTGATGTCCATTTGATATAGAAGGAAGTTTTTGTAGCAAGCATACGCAAGAAGCATTCTAATGGATTCTAAATGAGCAACTGGTGCAAAAGTTTCTTCGTAGTCTATACATTCTTCTTGGTTATACCCTTGTGCTACTAATCTAGCTTTGTTTCTAGTGTTCCCATATCATCAAGTTTATTTTTGAAAACCCATTTTGTTCCGATAATAGAATGGTCGGTAGGTTGAGGAACCAATTCCCAAACCTTGTTTCGCTCAAATTGATTCAATTCTTCTTGCATGGCAAGCATCCATGATTCATCTTGCTCGGCTTGTTCGAAGATTTTTGGCTCAACTTGTGACACAAAAGCAAGATGTGAGCAAACGTTTGCTTGTGAGCGTGTAGTGACCCCAGATTTAAGGTCTCCTATGATCTGGTTTCTAGGATGGTCTATCAAGATTCTTGACTATTTTTCTTCTTCTTCTACTACATGTGATATTAGAGGGAACATGTCATCATCGTCATTGTCATGCAGGTTATGCATAATAGGAGTGGTGTCGTCGATCTCATCAAATGTAACATTCGCAAATTCTTCTACCACTAATGTTCGTTTGTTAAACACCCTAATCCAAGAAATATACCAATGTCCAAGCGAGAGTCCAGTTTACCTATATCATTATTGGTATTTAAAATATAGCATTTACACCCAAAAGCTTTGAAATAGGACACATCAGGTTTCTTGCAATACCATAACTCATAGGCAGTTTTATGAATAATAGCTCGAAGAAATATGCGATTACCAATGTAGCAGGCCATGTTGACTGCTTTAGCCCAAAAGTAGTTTGGAAGTTTATTTTCCTTGAGTATTGTTTTTGCCCATTTCTTGTATAGACCTGTTTTTCCTTTCAGCAACTCTGTTCTGTTGCGAAGTTCTAGGAGGTGAGAATTGATGATGGATTCCATGCTTATCACAGAATTTCTCAAATTCGGAGTAATCAAAGTCCTTTCCGTGATCACTCTGTATATTTTGGATAACATATCCTTGTTCCCTTTGAGCCCTGGTCACAATCTTGACAAACATATTAATTGCTTCATTTTTGTGATTGAGGAAGCTTACCCACGTGTATCTTGAGAAGTCGTCAACCATAGCAAGAAAGTATTTCTTGCCCCCAATGCTTGTGGTCCTCATAGGTCCAACCAAGTCCATGTGTACAAATTCGAGGGGTTTTGTGGTAGATACTACATTGATGGGTTTAAAAGATCTTTTAATTTGCTTTCCCAGTTGACATGCTTCACATATCTTGCCTTTTGAGAAATTTAGTTTAGGGATGCCTTTCACTAGGTCTTTTTGAGTGATTAGTTTCAGGAGTTTCATGTTAGCATGCCCTAGTCTCCTATGCCATAGCCAACTCCCATTTTCAAAGCTAGCCAGGCATTTAACATTTTCTTTGGATATGTCGTTCATATTAACAACATAAGTATTATTGGCCCTTTTTCCGGTAAAGATTATTTTGTTAGTGTTTTTTTCTTGAACAGTGCAACAATTAGTATCAAAGACTACTCGATTCCCCTTATCACACAGTTGACTTATACTATGAAGGCTATGTTTTACTCCATCCATAAGATAAACATCTTTAACACAATGCGAGTTAGGGTTTCCAATGATACCTTTTCTGATAATTTCACCTTTACTGTTATCACCAAAGGTGACCGCTCCACTCTTGTTTTGACTAAGAAGCGAGAAACTTTCCTTTTCTCCTGTCATGTGTCGAGAACACCCACTGTCTAAGTACCACATTGAGTCTTGAGTGTTGGCTCTTAGTCACATGATTCCTGCAAATAAATATTTTACCTTTGGTACCCATTTCCATTTAGGTCCGGATTTGTTAGATTTTTTTTCTTGGATAGTTTATCTGTATGTGACCTATATTAGAGTAGTAGAAGCATCTAGCATTTGAGTAGGCTCTTCCGGGAGTAAACCAATCCGATAGTTTGTTTTTATTTAAATCTCTTGAGTTGGAGGAAGCGACAAAACTAATTCCTGATCTATTTCCAAAGTGCATTTGCTTATCAATGATTGTGTTAAGAGTTTTAGATCCCTCAACAAATTTTTGCAATTGATTTTCTTTTTGATTTAGAGATGTCTCAAGAAGGATGGGGTTTTTTTTTATCAACGTAGCTACCTCTTTCTCTAAGCAAGCAACTCTCTTTTTACGTTCAATGTTTTTTAAAACGAAGTTTTTCGATTCTATGTAAAGATCATCATACGCATCTTGTGTGTTAATTTTTTCAGAGTTATAACCATCATCCGATTCATCTAAATCATCAATATCCTCAATATCTTCAATTGACACAATAAAGCCGAATTCACTTACTTCGGAGTTGGAGACGTCCAACTCAATGTTGTCCCATGTTGCAAGAGCTTTCTTTCCTTTTTGTTTCATTCAGTAATTTGTTGCAATGTGTCCCACTTTACTGCAATCGAAACAGTTCCTATCTTCCTCTTTGTTGATGTAGCGAGATTCTCCCTTTCTGCCTTCTCTACCTCTTCTTACTAATCTTTGAAATTTGTTGGTGAGAAGAGTCATTTCTTCATCTTCGTCTCCTTCTTCCATTTTGGTGGAGGCTTGTAGTGCTATTCCCTTCTTAGGTTTTTCTACTTCTACCTCCTCTTCTTCAGCTTTTAGCACTATTTTGTGGATCACGAGAGACCCCATCAATGTATCCATTGTCACAGTCCTTAAATGCTTTTCTCTTCAATCGTATTAACTTTTGGCCTCCATTCTTTAGGTAAACCCTGCAAAACCTTCCTCACAAGTTCCATAGTAGGAATGTCTTGACCAAGCAAGCTTAGAGAATTAACAATATCAGTGAGACGTGTATACATTTGATTAATTATTTCTCCAGGTTTCATTTTAAACATCTCATACTTATGAATTAGGGTGCTAATTTTGGAATCTTTAACACGATTGTTTCCTTCAAGAGTAAGTTCAAGAGTATCCCATATTTCTTTAGTAGTTTTAAGAATAGAAATTCTGTTATATTCTTTAGGACTGAGTGTACAATAAAAAGCATTCATAACTTTAGCATTTAAAGTATACCTTGACTTTTCTTCTCTGGTCCAAGTAGTTTTAGGCTTTGGTGTTGTTACCTCTTTGATGATGATCATTGAAAGATTATATCCTTCTTCCACAATGCTCCACATTTCAAAGTCCATTGATTCGATGAAGATCTTCATTTTTTTCTTCTAGTAAGAAAATTGGGATCCGTTGAAGTACGGTGGACGATTTGTGGAGCCACTCTCCATGTGGGATGAATTTGCGGTTGTCATAGGATTATCTTTCCGGTTGTTACGCCATTTTGAAAGGACCTTTCTCTGATACCAATTGAAAGGTCACCTAGAGGGGGAGTAAATAGGGTGATGTCCACTTTTTTTTATTCTTGATCAACTTACAGTGAAAGTAATCGCAACAGGATAATCAACAGTAAAAATAAAGAAAGACAGGAGACACAGAGATTTTTATAGTGGTTGGGCGATGTGCTTAGTCCACTCTTAGTGATTATTCCCTTGAACAATCACCATTTCCACTATGGTCTAGTAACTAGTACAAGATTGGTTTTATGAGATC
The DNA here is from genome assembly GCA_014822125.1 of Arbutus unedo. Taxonomy (NCBI): domain Eukaryota; kingdom Viridiplantae; phylum Streptophyta; class Magnoliopsida; order Ericales; family Ericaceae; genus Arbutus; species Arbutus unedo. The sequence continues at coordinate 9,149 of JABCMJ010029377.1, read as the reverse complement.
CAATTCCTCAAACACATAAAAACTCACCACTACACGTAGAGTCAAACAAAATCAATCCCAGAGATTGATTAGAGAAGAGAACCTAACTGAAATCACAGTGGAACGAGGTTTCACTCTCTCACAGGGTTGGGTATGTGGTGTGTGAAAAAATCTCTCATCAGAGTTACACGTGATGGCTTAGAGATGGACTAAATAGTAATTGACAGTTGATGGCGAAGTATGTCTGACGCAGAGGATCAGTCGTCCTTTTTATCTCTGTGTGGAAACTCTTTCTGTGAAAGTCCCAGATACTTGAAGATATGATGCTCCAGTATATATGCAGTTGTATTCTTTTGACGAATGAATTCCTCAGAGCGTTAAACGTCATTTTCAAAATCTTTCCCTTTCCATATCTGGTCCTGTTCACCATGGCAACTAAATCCCAACGGACAAAATTTCTTTTAGCACATGGAAAATATAAACTTAGATTGGGCAATCAACACCTAAATATGTGTGTTAACGTTCTTGTAATAACCTGAATACGGAAACAAAATATAGCAATTGAGCATCAAATCAAATCGAGATAGAGGATCATCCGGATTTAAGTCCGGTAGAGGATCCGAAAGCAAGTCTGGATTTCCAGATTGACTGCTGGCTTCCAAGCTGGATGGGCAACCGGCTGAAACAAAAACCAAACATACTCCCTTTGTTCTATCCAAGGTTGCACATACACTTCATAGAGATCAAGTAAGATAATTCATGCACTTTATTACCTATGGGCCATTTCTTTATTTCAACACGTACACTTTCGAAGTATTAAAATAAGCATAAAAAAAACTAAGTTACCTTGAATAACAACAACAACGGAAACGGGCAGAGACAGAGACGAGCATTCGCACTTGTGCTTGGAGATGTGAGGAACAATGAAAACGTGGTTGCAGGTACAATATTAGTGTGTTCTTTACCTACTTATGCATTATTTGATTCGGAGTCATCGCATACATTTATATCTACACAATTTGCTAGAAGGATGAATAGAAATGCGGAACCTTTGGGGTACGAGTTATTAGTATCCCAACCTATGAGTAGGGGCGTTGTGTGCTCGATTGTGTATATAGACTATGATGTTCGTATTAATGGTGTGACCATGTCTGTGGATTTGATTCCCCTAGGGATGGGATACTTTGATATAATTCTCGGTATGGACTGGCTATCCAAGAATATGGTTACTGTCAACTGTTGCAATAAGTGTGTAACGTTGACGAAACCCAAGGAAGGGGAGATGAAATTCGAAGGAGAGCGGGTTGTTATGCCTCCATGTTTTGTGTCCGTGGCTAGAGCCCGTCTGCTTTTGCAGAAGGGATGTCAGGGTTATTTGTGTAGTGTGACGACACCCTTGGTAGAAAATCTGACTACAGCCGATATACTTGTAGCCCACAACTACCTTGACGTACTTCCTGAGGAGTTGCCAGGAATACCCATTGATCGAGAAATTGACTTTCTTACAAAGATCGTACCTGGAACCTAACCAATCTCTAAGGTACCTTATCGCATGGCTCCAGCGCAACTAAAGGAGTTGAAATTACAATTGCAGGAACTGCTTGATAAGGGATTTATTCGAGCAAATTCATCGCCATTGGGAGCGCCAGTAGGATGGAACGATGAGACTATGCATTGATTATCGGGAGCTGAACAAGGTCACTATCAAGAACAAGTACCCCTTACCACGAATTGATGACTTATTCAACCAACTACAAGGAGCACGCGTGTTTTCTAAGATTAACTTACATTCGGGATATCATTAGCTCAAGGTGAAGCCAGAAGATATCGAGAAGATAGCGTTTCGTACACGTTACGGGCACTATGAGTTCTTAGTGATGCTCTTTGGGGTGACGAATGCACCAGCAGCTTTTATGGACCTGATGAACTGGGTTTTCAAGGAGTATCTCGATAACTTCGTCATTGTATTCATTGACGACATCTTAATCTACTCGAAAGGCAAGGAGCAACATGAGGAGCATTGGAGGATGGTATTACAAACATTGCGGGAGCATGAGTTCTATGCTAAGTTCAACAAATGCGAGTTTTGGTTGAATAGTGTAGTCTTTTTGGGCCACCTTACAAATGGAGAAGGGATTGCAGTGGACAATTAGAAGGTTGAAGCGATTGTGGACTGGTCAATACCAACGACGGTGTCAAAAGTTTGTAATTTTCTAGGACTTGTCGGATACTATTTGAGATTCGTCCAAGATTTCTCAAAGGTTGCACTACCATTGGCGGAACTCACTTGCAAAAAGGAACCTTTTGTTTGGTCGGAGAAACGACAACGAAGCTTTCAGGAGTTGAAGAAGAAGTTGACCACGACACCAATACTTACATTACCCGAGGGTGTGGAGGGATTTGCCATCTACAATAACGCTTCACTCCAAGGATTGGGGTGCATTTTGATGCAGCACGGGCCTATGCCTCACGACAGTTGAAACCACATGAGAAGAACTACCCTACACATGATTTGGAACCTGCAGCAGTTATTTTTGCCTTGAAGATTTGGCGCCACTACTTGTACGGAGTTACATGGAAGGTCTACACCGATCACAAGAGCTTGAAGTATATCTACACACATAAGGAGCTAAACTTGAGACAAAGAAGGTGGTTAGAACTAATGAATGACTATGACATCAATATATAATATCACACAAGAAAGGCTAATGTAGTAGCAGACGCGTTGAGCCGGAAGGTGACCGACACGTTGAACTATTTGTTTACTCGACAACAATAATTAATCAAAGAGATGGAGGAGTTAAAGCTAGAGATAGTAGCTTGTGAAGAGGGAGGTTTTTGCACTGCCATCACTGTAGAAACGACACTCATTGGAGGGATTAAACTCAAGTAGATGGAGGATCCCAAGCTAAAGAGGATTTATGACCAGTTGAAGGCGAATTTGAGTGTGAACTTCGAGATGATTGCCAAGGTCTTTAAGTTTCGAGGCAGAATTTGCATGCCCAATAATCCATAGCTTAAAGGAAAGATTTTGGATGAGGGACATAGGTCAAAGCTAATAGTCCACCCAGGAGGGATGAAGATGTATCAAGATCTGAAGAAGACTTATTGGTGGATGGGATCAAATGGGAGATCACTTAATACGTGAGCAAGTGTTTGCAATGTTAAAAGATCAAGGTGATGCGACAAAGACTATTTTGACTACTTCAGACTCTACCTATATCAAAATGGAAGTGGGAAGACATCACAATGGACTACGTCGTAGGATTTCATACGGGTCATAGTCAACCACTTAACCAAGTCAGCACATTTCATACAAATCAAGAACACGTATACGATGGACCAGATGGCAGCAACTTATTCTTGAGAGATCGTTCGACTACACGGGGCGCCAGTGACCATCACATCAGATCGAGACCCAAGATTCGTCTCTAGATTTTGGCAATCATTGCAAAAGGCTATGGGGACGAATTTAAATGGGGCAATCACACAGGGCAATTACAGCTTTTCAACTGCAGACGGACGGACAGTTAGAGAGGACTATACATACATTGGAGGATCTTCTACAGGCTTGCATGATGGAATTCCAAGGCAACTGGGAGGAGCACTTACAGTTAGCAGAGTTTTCTTACAATAACAGTTATCAAGAAATTATCGGCATGGCACCATTCAAAGCGTTATATGGTAGGAAATGCAAATTGCCGGCGTGTTGGACAAAAGTTGGAGAAGTAGAGCTTATGGGACCAGACATTGTACAAGATACTACAGAAATTGTTACGTTAATCCAAGAACGTTTGAAGGTGGCACAAGGCAGGCAAAAGAGTTTTGCAGATGCAAATCAGAGGAAGATGGATTTCAAGGAAGGTGATTGGGTATTCTTAAAGGTTTCACCAATGAAAGGAGTCGTTAGATTTGGAAAAAGGAGAAAGCTGAACCCATGTTATGTTTGGTCATTCGAGATACTAGAGAAGATAGTACCGGTTGCCTATAGACTTGCGCTAATGCTAGAATTAGCAAATGTTCATGACGTTTTCCACATACCTATGTGAAGGAGGTATGTAGCAAATCCGACACACTTACTAGAACGGCCACCAATTCAATTAGACAAGAATCTACGCTACGAGGAGCAACTGATGTGAATAATTGACAGACGAGAGAAGTAGCTTAGGAACAAGATCATACCATTGGTCAAGGTCTGGTGGAGAACCAGTTGAGGGGCGAAGCAACGTGGGAAAGGGAGAGTGATCTGCGACAATGATATCCGCAACTCTTCGAGCAAGGTATGACCTAATTCTTGGCTTAAATTTTATGAATCAATACTTAGGTAGAGATTTGGTTAGACTTAGAACCTAACTCCGGGCTACAATCAAGTTTGAGGACCAAACTTCCTAAGGTGGAAAGGATGTGATACCCCATCCTAATTTAATTATTTAAATTTATATATAGCGTGGATGATTACGATTATCACATAATTTAATTTTTTTTCTCGATTTAGGAAATTCGATTTCAAGACCTACGTTCAGTAAAAACGTTAATTTTAGGACATATTGAGATGTCAGCCTAATAACAAATACTCACATGAAAAATCCGAGCACACCATGATGATCTTTGTATTTTTCTAAGTCACCAGGTCTATTTTCATATTTTTTGAAGATCGGTACCAGAACGGTTTCTTGGAATTGCAGAGCATTTTGTGCTCAGTCATGTGATCGAACCCTTGATCGATGAAAATATATCAAGTCAAAATCAAATCTCCTTTTCCTGAAAACATGGAGAGTGTTTCCTCTTGTCATAATTATCCTATTTTATTTTATTTTATTTATTTTATTTTTGTTCATCACATTTTACACATATGCATGTGTTTGCAAATGTCTAAACATATGTAGCTCACTTCCTCCCAATTCTCTCCCTTGCTCTCTCTCTCTTTCTCTCACTCCCTCTCTTTCTCTAATTCTAGCTACGTCTTCTTCTTCTTCTTCTTCTTCTTCTTTTGCTTCTTCTTCTTCATTTTATCCATCACCACCTTCTACCACTACACAACCACCACCTCTACATCACCACCTACACTAGGACACACTAGAGTTCCATCTAGACCATTGTATTCATAGCCCGAGCCACTATTTTTGGCCACCAAGCTTTTTGGCAAGGAAAGAGGTATAAACTCATATTTTTATGTAAATTTGAGTTGTTAAATCTTAATGTTTTAAATAGTTTAATCTAGATTTTATTGTTTGAAATGATAGTTAGATACTTAGTCTTCGAAATAGATGAAATGAATCGACCCTCGGATCATTAGAACCCATAAAAATTGTGCTACGAAAGTCACTCACGACCTTGAGAAAACTTTATTTTTTCAGATTTTTTTGTCAACTTCGGGCCCTTGGATCTTGATGTTCGAAGGGTCAAAATTCATTTCTTAATAGATGAAAGTTGTAGACAAACATCAACTCTTGAACTTAGATGGATTAGATTTTCCTCAGGACTTAAGTAGCTCACAGAAAACCACCATCAAATCGCTACGAAAAACTGTCTCTTTTGGAGTTTTTCTCTCTCTAGAAACCTAACTTATGTGCCCACCTAAATTACCACATCTGTTAGTTGAATCACGAAATTGACTATACCAAAATAAAATTGGAGTTAAATAATGCACAGGCCAAATCTCGATCATGGGTTTCGGAGATCAGATAGTACAATTACCAAAACACCATTCTTACTAGTTTTTTTAGCCTATCGACACTAAAATTAGCACATGAATAGACCAACCATGTAATTAGACTTTAAATGTGATTAAGGACTGTATATTATAAGGGTCCAGCCTCGGTCACATTTTTGGACAACTGGGAGTGAAATTACGAAAATACCTTTCTTACCATTTAAGTAATCGACGACCAAACCGATCGACTGTAGGACACCAGAACCTTAGAGTAAAAATGGAACTAATAATTAAGTAATAAAATTGACTCGAATCTCGAGAAAACGCTCAGGGCCATTCATCAAATTTAGGTAAGATGATCACTTTACCCTAGAAGCCGAATTAGACTTTATGCCCTTACGAATTGAGAAGTCCGAATGACTATGCGACTCGAGTCACTAAGTTAGTATATACTTCTAAGAATCGTTGGTAATGAGTACTTTTTATTTAATTTGGAAGTTGGAGATCATTGGGCCGAATTAATATAAAGGAAGTATGGGCTAACTTCAGGTGAGTCTTGCATATGACTTGCGTACTTGCATTCTATAATGGAAATAAATGATTGTTGCTTCAATGTATAATTCATGCTATTAAGTGAGTAAACATTGTATTGATGATATAATAAACATGATGAATTAAGACTTTAAAGATAATTATGATCTTATGAAAATATTATGGCATGGTTACAAGATCAATATGGAGCCCCTTCCACTAGGGGACAAATGAAGATTCTAAGGATGAGATGAAGTAATAAGGGTGGAGATTATTAACCAGGTCGACTATATATTTGGGGTCGCTCCCTAACTTACTGGTGTTGCCGTAGATCGTACAATGTTGTCATACATGATTATAGTGTAAGCCTAAAAACTAGATTCACATATCACATGATGTCATCATTTGATTATAATTGATTTCAAAAATACGGGTTATGTGAATACAAAAATTAGTAAACTTGTCATATCTAGACTCCACTAGCCTAGTGCTACTGTAGTTGTTGATGCAACAGGTTTTAATAATGATGCTGATCATACTTGAAATTCTACAAGGTTGTGTTGGAACTGAAGTTTATCTTTTGTGATCCCTAGACTTGTTATATTTTGATGTAGCATGACCTTGGTTGTAATGTTTATTTTGTTGACTAGTCGGGATTTTGAGCCATAGTCATGGTTTGTAAGCCCATAAGGGCTATATTTGTCACGACCCATCCCAAAATGGGGTGGATTAGTGACCGGCCAGTGAGTCCAACTCACTAAGGCCTCTATGTAAATAAGAGTTTATGGAATTTTATTTGTCTTCTATGTTAAGCCATAAAGGTTAATCAGAGTAGCGGAAACATGCAATTAATTAAACAAAATATTTCACAAGGACGTGCATAAGCCTGTCATTCAAGGTTAAAGTACAAAACATTGTTTATATTACACTTTCAAAAATGGCCAACTATGGCCTATTGAACACAAGTCCTACGTACACATACATATCTACAAAGTAACCCAAAAAGTGGAGCAGTTTCTGTCTGTCTTCAATGTCTATCAAGATCCTACTCGTGACCTGGCATGTTGCATAGCAACCTGCATTAGTATAAAGCTAGTGTGAATCTAAATATGCAAACCTTACAGATTTACCATTTTCTAAGCTCATTTATTGTATTTTAAACAACATATCATCAATGTTCAGGAATCAGTCCATAGGCCGTAGCTTGAGGACATAACAAAGTATAATCTCAGTTTTTCGTAACCCGTAGGTTATGCAGTTTAAACAGTCCAATAACAATTCATGATTGACATTCAGAATATAAACAACCGTATATGCCAGAGTTAGTGTAGGGAGCGATCCTCAATGTAATCTCAATGATAGGCATGACGTCACCCGATGCCACCTGGCCGTGGGACCCTTCCTTATTTCAAATCACCGCTTTTCTCACCCCCAGCGGTTAGGGATTCACTGTGTTATGAGATATCATTTATGCTTGTCTTTATGTTCAAAATTCATAAATTATAACATGACTTTATGATAGATAAAACATCTTATCATTCAACGTGTTTAAACATGCCTTGATTGTAAACATGTTTTCATATCAAACATAATCATGCATGTTTGAACTCGCAGTAAAAAATATGCAAGTAAGATAAGCATATCCGGACTCACCTCACGTAATTTGATGATTTTCACTGACTTCGATGTCACAATTGATTCCTATAGTAAGAAATGCAATGGTTTAATAATTATCCTGAATTCCAATTTCTAATGACAAGGTCATCCTAAACCTGATACATTAACATTGACATCACCTACCCAAACTGCTAAAGCCTAAAATGAACAGATCACACTAGGTCAAGTAAGGTTAGAATGTGAATGTACAAAGGTTTGGGTGGTTATGAAGTCAAAATGGGGGTTTCGGGGATCGAAATGACTCAAGTGCAAAACCTGACAGATTTGCTGAAATTTACATCGACGAAAAATAGCTCGAGCACCTAACCTAATGAAGTCTAAAGTTCACGAAATTTGACAAGGTACTAGTTTAGAATGTTGGGAACATATTGTAAGCAGAAAACAAAGCCCAATTTGGTCTTTAGGTAGAGTAAAAATGCAATGGAACAAAACTGTTCCAGATTAGACACATCGTACGGAAATCTCAATTAAAGGAGTTCTATATATCCAATTGAGTTGGTTCCAATTGGGAATGAAAGACAACATATCAATATACATTCATACCAAATTTGAGGTTAATCCAAGGTCCGTAGAATCCTAGAGCATAACTCAAAGTTCAGGTTCAAAACTATCCAATCCGGAAGCCAATCCGGCTGGGGATGTGTGGCCAGATGTGTCGCAGAATGGGTTTCAGGACATGGTTTCTTCTAATTTCTTCCTCTAACCTCAAATACTTATTGATATATTACAAACAAGATCAAACTAGGTCTACCTTAGTTTTAAAATCGAAGAATTGACAAAGAAATCCTAACTTAGGTGATTAAGGAGCTCACGGTAGATTGAAGAAGCAGCTGAAGGTAGACGATGAACAGGTTGAAGAAGTAGCTCTTCTCTCTCTCTAGCTCTCAAACTTATGCTGTACGAAATGAAATTGAGCAGCTTCAATTGATCTTTATAGAAGCCAAACCCTTAAGCAGGTGGTGGCACAAGCTGGTGGGTGTTAAACGTTCGAGAAAGTTCACATGCAAATATCAGACGTGAAGTATATCCACTGTTTCAATAGAAAAATTATCGCATGTTACTCAATCCACCTTCGTAACGTTACAACACCCCGTAAATTTTACCTCACCCACTTGTCGTCCGATCCAACACCGGGGTTTTGAACACGAATAAAAATAAAAGCCGTGACCATTTCTTGATTTCCATTTAAATCTCGAATTATCATCGAGTTGGCATTTAATTACAAATTTTAATCCCCGTTAACGCCCTAAACTACCTAATTGTGGGTCGGGGTCTCACAATAATACTGCACTTTACTTTATGCACTGAA